>JAJMEC010000043.1:0-70801 GCA_030573955.1 Yamadazyma triangularis | reverse complement strand
AATGAAATTAACTGAAATAAACTGAAACAAGGCTCAGATCAACTCGGGTAGACCGAAAAAAACAATCCAAAACGACACGGTCAGAAAACAAAGTATTACGAACTGTATACAGAGACAAAGTACCAAAATAAAACAACAATTCGAGCTCGACACTTAGTTGACGACAGAACTTTGGCCCAAGATTGGTAATATTTTCTAGGCTCCTGGACTTAGTTCTTACGGTATACATTCTAAATATAGAACGTGTTTTTGACACATCGAGACAAAGCAGAGCGCTAACAACAATAACGATTGGCGGACGCTTGTACTATAGTGAGCTATCGTGTGAGCTATGATGGTTGTAAGATATTGTATTATGGTTTAGTTTGATTGTGTTTTTACAGGTCAACTGCAGTATATGACTTGGCTGTGGTGACACAATTATAGTATTGTGATCTGTGGACGTGTGTGGTCTGTACTATGATCTCTGGTATGATTTGTAACCTGGGATTGTGATGTGCGAAATCATCTCATGAAATAACTCATCTCAAGTATGAATGGACTATTAGATTTACCTACATACTTGCCTAATTCGAATCAGAACGAGAACAATGATACCACTACAAGAGAACCAGAACCAAAGGAAGATGGCAGTGAACCTTTAGCAAAAAATGTCGGTGAACCAGATGATGAATCTATTGATACATCTAAACCAGTGTGTATTCAGGGGACTAGTATCACACTTCAAACTGATGAAGATATTAAACAATGGATTGAAGAAAGAAAGAAAAAATGGCCTAGTAGGAAGAATATAGAAGCCAAGCAAGAGCAAAAACATACTGAAGACCAGAGACGACAATCAAAGCGACCTTCCAATGATGATGAAAAAGTGGCTAAGAAACCCAAGCAAATATGTAAATTCTATCAACAGAACAAGTCATGTCGATTTGGTAATAAATGTAAGAATGTCCACGAAAGAGATTCCGATTACAAAATTATCAATAATGTTAAAGTAAAAATCCCCAAACTATACGAAAATAATTATTACACCAAGGAAAATGCTAGTGAAAAGTCTTCATTATATAAGATGTTGATAAAGAAAGACCAATTTGAATTGGAAAATAGAGAGTTTATAAAATTTCTTATGCATTTAGATAGTCAAGGTTTAATCAAACATGACTACGATGATATCGATGAAACCAAAACTAACGATAATAATGATAAATAACTTTAATAATAATAATTATTATAATTATAATTATAATAATTATATAATAAATAAACTTTAACGATGTCTCTACTTAAAACATATCATGACCATCAAACTTTTTACTGGCATCCAACATGATACCACATTGTTTCCCGATGTCGGCCAATTTACTAATGACTATTTCATTACCTTCACCAAACCCATAAATTGAGTACTTTAATCCTGTTTTCTTACAAAAATCAAGGACAAAAGGTTGAGCTCTTCTTAAATTATGTCTTGGTAATCTAGGGAATAAATGATGAATAGCTTGAAATTGTAATCCACCATGGAAAAAATCTAACCATTCTGGACAATCAACATCCATAGTAGTTCTAACTTGTCTCATTGGGAATGATTCACTAACCCCCAAGTCGGATGTTGACATGGCAAAATGGGATAATGTTATTTGAACATGAACAATAAAACTAGCTATATTTGTCACTAATAAAAACAGTAATCGACTCCAATTGTTATCAAAGGATTTATAAATAAGAAGATAAAAGTACCAGTAAGCAAAAAATGATAATCCAGCAATTTCATAGTATCTAAGCCAAGCAGCTTTCCCCTTTTTAGGTCCCTCTCCCATTATAAGATAAGTCCATGATAATCTATAAAGGTTAAACCTACCAAAAGCTAAAATTGGATAATATAAATAATTTTGAAAAGGAATTAAAAATTGGGCAGCTTTATCGAACCACAAAACTTTTTCATAATAAGTGGAATAAGCATTACCAAATAATCTAGTACTGACAGCAAAAAATGGTAAATGTTGAATATCAGGATCATGAATGGGGTCATTGGTAATCAAATGATGAACATTATGATTCTTTTTCCACCATCCTAAACTTAATCCACCAAACCAGTCAGCTATAGTCATTCCAAACACAGTATCTATCTGAAAATTATGAGTTATTGACAAATGACCAGCATCATGACCTATAAAAGTCATTTGTTGCCAACCAAGACCCATCAATATCCCACTTATCGTATAGTGACCAAGTTTAAAAAAAGAAAACGAATATAACATAATACTTCCAATCTTTATCAATTCTCGAACATAATTCCAATAATCACATTTATAAAACCCATTTCTTTTCAATGTATCGTGTAATTCATTATACTCATCATGTAAAGTCTTTTGTGTCTTATAATCCAATGATGGTAATCCTAACAAATCTTCTTGACATAGATTATTATCATAATTCTCTAATAATCTTTTAGGATCAACAATTGTATCTTTTACAATAGGATAAATTTTATCTCTATTCTCATCATTCACAATCATATTTTGTGGAACTTTAGGTCTGACATCTCCCTTTGGATATCCAATTCCCTTATTAGGTGTGGTGCTCTTGATATTAACCAAAGAATCAGTAGATGATACTGATGATGTGGTAAACTCAACCTCTGAATTATCTGGACTTGATGTCTTATCCATTTTATCATCCAAATTATTATTACCTACATCTTTAAAATCAGAATAATCGGCTCCCTGAATCGGTGGCAACAAATTGCTCCAGTCATAATCTATATGTCCTATCTTCCATCTCTTGAACGTTTTGATTGTGTCATCTCCATGGTAAGCGTTCATCTCATCAGTCGCATCCCGTCCAACCATGTGTAACACTGCCTTATCACCACCTGGATGTTTGGGAAGCCATTTTGTCAAATTAAGTACCGTTTGATCGTAAATTATTATTGCTTGTCCATCATTTATCAAGCTCACAATTTCACGACGACTTAAAACACCCGTTTTCTTTTTGGAAAATGACATAATATGGATCTAAACAGGATATTTTTAATTGTAATATGGCTTCATTTTTTTAATTAAACCGTTGAGTGCGTATTGTGTTCTTTTTTTTTTTTTGTATATATTACACTACTTTTTCTATAAAGTTATATATGTTTTTGCAGCAATAGTAGAGAATCTATCTCTGTTGTTGACCTTCCACAAAAGAAGTTGCTTCATCTTTAGATATATCACTTACAGTACTTACCTTATCATTGAAGGTTACTCCGTAGAATTTGTCAGTAACTTGTAACATTTCTGGTCTGAAACTGGTACATATAAATTGAGCTTTATGACTTAAACTCTTTATTAAGGAACTGACTGCAGTTCTATATTGAGAATCAAGATTAGCATCAATTTCATCGAATAAGTAAAATGGGGCAGGATCACATTTTTGTATAGCCAAAATCAAGGCAATGGCGCAAAGTGACTTTTGTCCTCCTGATAATTGTTCAATTCTTTGTTGTTCATCGTGTTTGGAATTAAATGATACCGAAATGGATACTCCGGTATAGTTTTCGATATCATCTTTATCATCCATATCAATATCAATGGTTTTATTTCCTTCATCACCTTCCTCGGTGTTGTCATCGATATCAACCTGATTATCACTTGCTTTTTTCTGCATAACCAAGTGACCAACACCAGCAGGAACTAATTGTTCAAATATTTCATGGAAGCATTTAGCAACTGATTTGAAACTTTTAGTGATTGCTTCATCCTTTTGAGTTTCCAAGTTCTTTATTAAAGTGTCAATTGACTCCTTAGAATTGTCTAACTCTTCTCTTCTCTTTATTAAGTCATTATGTTGCACCGTGAATATATTGAATTGTTCCACTGCTTTCTTATTGATATGTGCATATTTGGATAATCCACCGTTAATTTCATTCAATTTTTCAAGTAACTCATCTGAAGCATATCTATCGAACTTTTCAGCATCAAATGCTTCTTCGGGTAAAACTCCCAAGTCTCTGATCTTTCTTTGGACTTCGTCTTGACGATTTTCCAAAATTGATTTTTTATTCAAACTCTTTTCAACGGATTTAGCTTGTTTTTCAACTTTCTCAACAATTTTCATCTGTTGATCTTTGGCCATTTTAAGGGACTTTTCATTTTGACTGATGATTTCACTAAGTCTTTCATATTCCTTAATAGCACCTTCATTTCTTGATTTCATGGTTTCTAATTGACCGTTGAGTATTTTGAGTTCATTTGTTAATTCTTCAATTTCAAATTTATCTAATCTTGATCTGGGGTTTTCTCTATCATTCAATAATTTTTCAAGATGAGGTACTAAATTGGAATTCAATTCAGATTCATATTGTGATAGTTTAGCATCCATTTCAGCCGATTGAGTCACTACTTTATCAAGACTATTTTCATATTTAGAGATCTTTTCCGTCAAACTCTTCATTAAAGAAATTTCCTCTTCACTCAATGATTGTGAATAAGCAGAGTTCAATTCTGCTTTATGTTGTTCCAAATTGGTAACAAGATTTTGTTTTATTGAGAAAACGGTATCATAGTTCGATTGTAATGATCTTAAGTCATGTTCAAGATTATATTTTCTATCCTTCAATTGAGAAATTTCTGATTTGATAGGTTCGGATTCAGAAAGCTTTTTATCCAATTTTCTAATGTCGGAATTCAATTTATTGTTTAATTCAGTAAATTCTTTATTAATCACTTCAATATTTTGCTCACATGTCTTATGGTCTTCCTTGATCTTAGCCAATTCATTCTTTTTCTTGGTTTGAAGTTTTAAAACATCAAGTCTAGATGACTTATAATCTCTGAAACCACCACTCAAGATCCCCTTCAAATCGGCTCTATCACCATCCAAAGTGATTGCATTTATATTGAACATTTTGGCCAATTCAGAACCTTTTTGAAGTTCACTACAGACAATAGTCTTTGCAAACACATGAGAAATGGCTTTAGAAATTTCTGGTTTATCGTATTTGATTTTCTTTATCAATGGGATACATTGATGATCATTAGAATTAGGATAACTGACTTCAGGTGTAACCAATCTATTAAGAGGCATAAATGTTACTCTTCCCGACTTAGTTCTAACCAACTCTTCCATTATCATAGATGCGGTCTTATCTGTATCAACAACAACATGAAACAATGAATTACCAGCTACCACCTCAGCGGCAGTCTTATATTTGTCACTAACATGAAACAAGTCAGCCAAAGGACCATAGACTGAATCCTCAAGCTTTAAACTTTTCACAATTTGAGCCATAGCAGCAAGACCTTGAGATTGAGCTCTATCCATAGTCTGATTGACTAGATTATTAGTGTTACTCAAATCATGCATTATAGAGTCACCAATACTTTTAAGTTTGATTTCTTCTCTCCATAAAGCTTTCCTTCTGTCAGACATATCAGTGACTTGTAATTTCAAATCATTTATTGATTTTTGAATTTCATTTATCTCGTTATTTCTTGTGTCGTCATTAAGTGACTCTTTCAATTCGTCAAGTTTTTGATTCAAGTCAAAAATATCCTCTTTCTTGGAAGTCATGGCATCGTTAACACGATTAATTTCAATTTCTTTAGTCTTTAAATTTTTACTGAGATTAGAAATTTGTGATTTCAACCATGAATCTCTTTCTTTTTTACTGGAGAATTTCAGGAACCGATTCTGTTTAGAATAAAGAGACCTTTGTTTGGTAGAAAGCTCGATTAATATTTGTTTTGTATGAGATTCTTTCTCCCGTAAACTTTCAAGTTGAGGGTGATACTCTTCAATTTTGGCTTTAGCTTCAGCAATTAAACTGTTGTAATTATTTATAGCCACAGTAGCTTCTTGGGTTTTACTCTTGGTATAATTTGTCGATTGGCGAAGTTCATCGACCTTGACTTCCTTACTAGAAATCGTGGTCAATAATTGCTTATAATAAGTGTCGGTTTGTTCTTTCTCTAATGCGGCCACCTTCAAATCGGTATGAGTTTTCCGAATATCTTCTTGTAACTTTTGAAGAGCTTTATCCCGTTCTTCTAAATCAAGTAAGTCCTGTTGAGAATCCGCCAAATGCTTAGTATATTTGGAATCAATGGTATCTATTTGATGTAAGAGATCATTTAATTCTCTATCAAAGATATTAAACTCAAAGATTTTCTTGGATCTTTCCAATTGTTGATATTCTTTCAAATCATCCGATTCAATTTGTAAATCTGATAACCGTTCATTGATTGAGTCTAAAGCCTCATCAATTCTCCGACGTTTCAAATTAGAATTGGTCATTTCTTTTAAAGATTCTTTTAATTTAGATTCAAACACTTTGGCCCCACTTACATCCTTTAATAATGATAACCTCTCGGAATCTTTGGAATTGGTTAACGCAGTTATACGACCTTGTGGAACAATGTAATACGGATTTGACCTGGAAAACCCAGCACTTTCTAACAAATTCATAATGTCAGAACGAGTGGCCGATTTCCCGTCTAGAGAATAATCATCTTTTTTTAACCCTATGGTTCTTCTAACCAGAACTTCATCTCTAGAAATTGGAATACGACGATCAACATTATCAAATATAATTTCCACATACGCTGACATAACGGTTCCTGACCCTTCATGAATTAATCCTTGTCTTTCTTCTCTCGTCATATGAGTATAGGCGTCACTTAAAACAAACCTAATGGCAGCAAAGAAGTTGGATTTTCCTGACCCATTACGTCCAACCACAACATTGAAATTTGGTGAAACCTCATCAATGACAGTTGTGTTCTTGTAGGTTTTAAACCCTTGAATTATAATCTTCTTTATATGCATTTGTGTAGAAGAAGATAGATCACTTTTGAAAACAACTACGCGTCTTTTATTAAAAAAAAAAAAAAAAAAAGGTCAAAATCGCGCTACATAATGTCGCACAGTATTTCGTCTCCATGGGATACATTAACTTATATACAGGACTTTCAACTATCTAAACCATTATAACATTGACCAAACTTGTCCTTGATGGAGGATCCAAAGTTCACAAGTGCACTCCAGGGTTTGTCAGAGGAGCTATATTTTGCTGGTGGTAATTGTAATGGTAATCTTACCGGGAGTTTGGTCAGTGAAGGGGTGTTTGAAGGGGCCAGTGAAGTGCTCAGTGAAGTGCTCAGTTCAATAGAATCGCACTTGTAGCTTGGAACGAGCAATTTGCAGCCATTTGGAGGAGTGTTACCTCCATTACTACTCGACTCTGGTGTCACAAATACTCCCAACTCATAACTTGATACTTCATAAGTATCAGTATTGTCCCAGTATCTAAACCCTTTCCCACCTCCCCAGGCTTGTTTGGACAAATTGTGGCTACCCATCATGATCCACTTTATGGATTGCCAATTGTCACCATTGTCGCACATGTATAGTTTTACGTGTGGGGGAGTATATTCACGACCGGTAGTTTTGGCCCCATTGGGTCTCCATCGGTACAAGTAGGGGTTTATGTTTTGTTGATAATGATCTTTATGTTTTTTAGTCGTGGAATAATTAAAATGAATCAGTTGGCCAGCTCCAAAGCCAACATTGTTGGCAGCCACGTCTTCTACACTGGGGTATACGATTTGTGGAGTATAGTTATGGGAAAGTTGATGGCTGGTTGCATTTTTGGTTCCTGGTTCAATGAGAGGAATCTTTTTCTTGGAGTTTAAGGAAAATATTAAAGGACAAAGTAAATGGGTAAACACTGAGGATGTTTCTGTCTTTTTGACTGTCAAGGGATAGGCAATTGACGATACTTGGGAAAGAACTCGGTAGTGTTTTTTTGCGTCTGTGTTATCAAGTAAACATCCATTTCTTTTCAACACTTGATAGAGCTTACCGTATCCGTATAATTCATCATCATCTCCAACATTACCGAGCCTATAGTCACCCGGAAAGGATGCCACCAAATCTACATTAACCTTCAGAAAGTCATACTGCTTCAATCTTTCACATAATTCATTTAGGGGTCGCTTTTTGTAGGCTTTAATATAGTTTATCAAGTCCCGTTTAAACCTATTACCTCTTATTGAAGCCGACCCTTGACCTGGTTTCTCCTTGTATAATCGTTCTGACCTCCAACACATCTGAGTTAGCCCGCCAAAATCCAACTTGGTAATATTACATGTCATAATAATAACTTCACAACTGTCATCATCATAGAAATTCACCATCATTTTGCTATGATGGGTACCGTATCTCACTGGCAAATCTGCCACTACCTGAGTAATATTAAACTTACCAAACAATTTATCAAGATCAGGCCCCCATTCCTGTTGATCGTATAAAGGTGTCCCCGTAACAAAGGTAACCTTACGACGCTGAGAACTGAACTGAGGATGCAAATAGGAAAGAAACAATCGAACATCAATAGTAAAGTTAAACTGGAAAGTCTCAACCAAACTACCAATTCCAATTAATTCAGATAACATTACTGTATCCTGGTTGTCATTGGGATCACAACTAGGACTATAAAATAGCCGTATAGGAGAGTTGTGTGATTGTTTTCTATCTGTTGTTGAGGGTTTTGTGTAGTTTTTGTCTTCCCTCTCTCCTGTTTTTTCCTCTTCATTCTTTTTCTCTACCACCTCCTTCTCCACACTTCTCTTTTTCTCTCCAACCTTACTCCAATGGGCTGCTGCCGCTGAAGATGCCTCAGATCGTCTTTTCATAATCAACTTAGTTATAACGCGAACTCTCTATACCACTTTATAATGACGATTACTTTCAACTACAACAACAATGAAATAGTGTCATCATCTACAGTGATTGTCAGTGGAAGAACATCAACTTCATTGAGTAGAGGAACAATTGAGTTTATTAATAATAACAATAAGGTATACCCGCCAGGATATTTTGAAGTTAACAATAATGGTAATTTCAAAGCCATTGTCCATGTGTCCCCTAATGAACCCAATCGGTTTCAAGTCAAAGTTATGGATAATGGAATCATTGATGGTCACGGATTCCCTGGTTATGGAGGATATTCTCCCCGTGTCATTGACTCGACAGAACTAACACTTTTGTATAATCCTTTACCACAGAATAAACCTGTACATTTATGTGTAATATTAGGAAGAGATTCTAATGGAAGCTATGATATGCCTAATTATAAGTTACAAAGAGGAGAAGTGGCTAATTTGGATTTTGCTATAAGAAAGCTTAAGATTGCTGGGAGATTAATGCAAGCATATACTCAGGATCAAATGAGATCCACCGGTTTAAGTAACCGATCATTTCAATTCACTGAAGAAACAGTTCATCATCAAGGAATATTCGGTTATAATGTTGACTCTCCCACACCTCATCAAGAAGTTAAAGTTCATGTCATTAGGTCACCTAAAACAGTGGCCGAACTTAGAGACCCCAATTTAGCTCAGCAAAATAATAATGCTACCGATAAAGGTGGTCTCTTTAGTCATGCACTTGATTTGATTTCTAAAACTCCTGAGTTGTTCGATAATCATAAAAGAATGAAGTCTGCTATTCAATGTGCTGTTATATATTTAGATGCTCATTTCGATGTATCTAGAGATATCATTCTTACCCATGCTGCATTAGGAGGAGGAAATGCAAACATTAAACTAGCTATATTTGGGTCTCATGGATTACACTCTTGGCCCAATAATTTCCCGTTAATGACGCCGGCTTTCTTAGATGGTACTCATCTTTCCAAACGTGAAGTAGCAAATGATGCTAATCAATGTGGAACTAGTTGGGAATGTTATAACATTACTCTAGGAGCGTTTATGCATGAAATTGGGCATCTGTTGGGATCCCCTCATCAAGAAAGTGGTGTTATGCTTCGTGATTATATTTGGTGGAATAGATCTTTCATGACAAGAGAAGTAGAATGTCTAAGAACTAAGTCTCGAGGTGATGTCATTGGTGTTAATGGAACTTGGCCCAAGGTTTGTGATTGGCATATTCTTGATAAAATTAGGTACTTATACCATGATTCTTTTTCCCTTCCTATTGATCAACAGGATGACAGTTTTGGTAAAGTGTTTTCTACAACCATTTATCCCGATGATAATTATGATTCTAGAGCTCCTACACTGTATAACACTCCTAATGCAGGAGCTTTAGTTAAATCATCAGCCGGTATTTATTTGGTGGAGTATATTACTCAAGACTTAGCTAGATATTTTATTCCTTCGTACCCCAAAACTTATGGTGGTAATGGACTTCAGAATGAACTAAATTTGGACTATCAACAATGTTATGATGAGTTACGTAGACATAGTTCTCAGGCTAAAGATAATTTTGATATTAGAATTTTATCCCTAGGAGGGGATCTTTTTATAAAGGATTTCAAGAACCATTGTTCCAATCGAGATTCCCGTAATGTTATTAAAGGTGATTTTGGTTTAGGAAGAGGTAAAATAACTGGATATAAAAGTGCTCTTTTAGGTAAAGCTCAAGATAAACCTGAAATCGTTATTGGATTTGATATAACTACCATATATAAAATTAGAGTTTTCCATGGAATGGCCCTAGATGGTATTAAATTTTATTATAATACAAATAAACAAGATGAAACCCCACCAGTTCCTCCTAGAAATTATATGGATAAGTTGGTGGGAAAGATGTCAGAACATAGTGTTTCCTCCAAATCCAAACAAGACACTAAAGCAGTAACCATGGGGAATGAAAAGCATCATTACACTGATGTTGACATTAAACCGGGTGATTATATCACCAAGATGAATTTTAGAAATGGGGCTTGGATGGATGCCGTTCAATTTGAATTTTCAAGTGGGAAAAAGACATCTATGATGGGTAATGCTAATGGTGGCCATTTGTCTACTCTTGAAACTCCAAGTAAAGAATTCACTATTGTGGGGATGTATGGTTATGTTGGTTCCTGGATTGATGGTCTTGGTATTATATATACAAGTGATTTATGAATTAGAAATAAAAAAGCAGTTTGGTTTGTGTTACTTTGTTTGTGTTATTTTGTTTGTGTTAACTTATGTCGTCATCAATTTGTCTCTCTAAAATCTTATCTTTGGCCTGATTATATTCAACTGGATATTTATTGATAACCCCAGAATTCTTATTGGAAGTAGTAAAAAATGATGTCAAAGATGATTTGTTGGAGTTCCCCTGTTTTAAGTTCTGGATTCTTTTTTCAATGCTTTCAATATCATGTCTCATTTGTTTTAATCTATTAGTTTTGGTGTGGGTTTTAGAATCATAAATGAGTCCAAAGTTCTTATGATACAAATTATTAATATTCTCTAGTTTTTCCAATAGTTGTTGACGTTTTTCTGTAATTCTTTGGTTTTCATTATTAATTACCCCACTCAATTGTGCTTGCAACGCCAAAGATTTATCCAATTGTAATGAAGATAATGCATGGGAGATAGTGTTGGTTAGATATTGGGAATGGTCTGCTAATGTGGCATTATATCCCATTCGATGATGACGTTCCGACGTATTTGTCATTTCGTATTCATCTTCATCACTCATTAAATAATCGTCATCTTCGTCATAGTCATCGTTTCGTTGTTCGTTGTCGTCACTTTGTTCTTCACTAGAAGTCCCTTTCCCATTGACTTCTTCTCCATTGACTTCTTCTCCATTGACTTCTTCTCCATTGACTTCTTCTCCATTGACTTCTTCCCCGTTCCCAACTACGCCATTGTTTTCCTCGATATCTTCACCATCACTATGACTACTTCTGCTCTTGAGCGACTGATTTCCTTCTTCCGTCAATCGATTCAGGCTCATTCTTTACCTTTTCATTAGTTGCAATTATAAATAACACTTATTGCGCGCAGTATCTTTGATCAATTTACGTGATAATAATAAAGACTTTTCGATTCAAAGCTGAAAGTAAACCAACTACACTTAAGGGGATGTCGTCATTTCAGTTTCAAAGTTCCGAAGTGTTGGCAAGATTAAAACCCTTTGGTATTCTGTTTGAGAAATCATTAAGTGATTTAATCAAAGGAATCAGATCCCATTCAAAGGAATCCCCAGAGAGTTTACTGGTATTTCTCGACAATGCAATTGTTGAATGTAAAGATGAATTGAATACAACTGACTTGGAAACTAAGGCAATGGCTATATTAAAACTAGCTTATTTGGAAATGTATGGGTTTGAGATGTCTTGGTGTAATTTCCATATCTTGGAAGTGATGTCGTCCACAAAATTTCAACAAAAACGAGTTGGTTACTTAGCCGCCATTCAATCCTTTAAGAATGAACAAGATTTACTTATATTGGCTACCAATCAATTCAAAAAAGATTTAAACTCATATAATCATATTGAGATTGGGTTGGCTTTGTCAGGCATTGCTACTATAGTGACTCCTAATTTAGCAAAGGATATTAATGATGATGTATTGATGAAATTGAATCATACTAAACCATATATTCGTAAGAAGGCAGTGTTGGCTATGTATAAAATCTTCTTACAGTATCCTGATAGCTTGAGAATAAATTTTAATCGAGTCATTGAAAAGCTTGATGATCCAGATAATTCTGTTGTCAGTGCTACCATTAATGTTATTTGTGAAATATCTAAAAAAAATCCTAAAATCTTTATAAATTATGTTCCCAAGTTTTTCAAAATTCTTGAAGAAACTAAAAATAATTGGTTGATTATAAGGATCTTGAAATTATTTCAAAGTTTATCAAAAGTGGAACCAAGAATGAAAAAAAGAATTTTACCTACCATTGTTGATCTCATGTTAAAGACTCATGCTTCATCTTTGGTTTATGAATGTATCAACTGTATTGTAAATGGTTCCATGCTTTCTCCTGATTCTTCTAAGGATAAGGAAACGGCAAAACTTTGCATAGACCAAATTATGAAGTTTTTTGAAACTAAAGATTCTAACTTAAAATTTGTTGGTTTATTAGCTCTTATAAATATCATCAAGTTATACCCAAACTTAATTCATAAAGTTAAAGGTATCCCTGCTATAATTATGGAGTGTCTTACTGACAATGATTTAATTATAAAAAGAAAAGCCCTTGAAGTGTGTCATTTATTGGTTAGTGAAGATAATATTGTTGAATTATTTAAAATCCTCCTTTTTCAATTAATCCCCAATAGCGATATTGTTGTTCCCGATAATTTAAAGCTTGAAGTAACTTTAAAAATTTTATCAATTGCTTCTCATGATAATTATTCTAATATTCCAAATTTTAAATGGTACGTAGCTGTACTAAAAGATATGATTAATTTGACTTTATTGCCATTGAAATCTCAATCTTCTTCAAGTGCTTCAATTTCTTATTCAACGGCTACTACTATCTCCATTGAAATTGGAAAAGAATTCAAGAATTTGAGTACTAAAATACCCTCCATCAGATCTATCATTCTTACCACCGTTATAATTGATATGGTTTCTGATATAAATGTTTTAAATAATTCTCCAATATTGTTGAAAGATTTTTATTGGATTTTAGGAGAGTACGTTGATGAATTAAAAGTTAAACATTCTGCATATGATTCTGATGATGAATCTGATGATGAAGAAATTGAAGATGAAGATGAAAAAGTAAAAGTCTTAAGTCTTGGTAAGAAAATTGAGATACTAAATATTTTGGTTAATTATCATATCGATGAAATTCTTGAAGTTACAAATGATAAATGTAATTTTGAAATGTCAACTAAATTACTTTGTTTAAAAGAACATGATGTGCAAATTGTTTTGATTCAAACATTGGTTAAATTATATTCAAGCATTGTAAATGACTATATTGCCAACTATTCTGTCGATGGCAACATGTCTCATATCAAGTTTGTCGAATTAGCTTATACATTGACCAAGGTTATAAAATTTTTGACTAATTGGGAAATCCATTTTAGTTATGAAGTCCAGGAACGTAGTTTATCATGGTTAGAATTTTTAAAGTTAATTTTGGAAGCTATGACTGAAGGGAATCATACTGATATACAAAAACTTCAACAAGAGGAAGTTGAGCACTATAGACAAGCTGTTAGGGAAAAACTATTACTAGAATCATCTGGTAAAGAAGAGTCTTCGTCTGATGATGAAAGCGATGAATATAGCAGCTCTGAATCTGAGAATGAAGAAAGAGATTATATTCAATTTTCTTCTGATGATGATGATGATGATGATGGCAATCAAGAAACTGTCAACAAAGAGAGTGAAGAAATAGAGTCTCATGTACAAGAAAATGAGAGTTATAAAGAAGACAAACTGTCAAATGAAACTACTGAATCAGTGGAACACCAATTGCCGTTCTTATTGACTCATATTTTACCTTCATTCTTTAAGTCGTACCCATTAAACCCTATAGCCAAAGATGGTCAAAGGAATATCGAAATCCCGGAAACTTTGGACCTCGACTCCCAGATTAATACATTTTCCATCGAACTTGTAAGTGAAGATGAAAATCTGTCGGATGCTTCTGATACTGAAGAAAATGTCGATGATGATTTAAAATCTTTCAAAGACTCTCCAAAGGATGAAAAAGAAGACTTACAGTTGAAGAAAGAAAGATTTGAAAGGTTAAAGGATGATCCATATTATTTAAGTTCTAGTGATGATAAGAAAAAGAAAACTAAATCTAAGAAATTGGTTATTGATGATGATCAATCTAATGGTCACACTGATAATTTGGAACCATCAACGAAATCAAAGAAACTGAAAGGTAAAAAATTAAAGAAAGAAAAAGTCGTTATATTATCTGAAGAAACTATTGGTAAGTCTGAAGATAAACAACAAGACCAAGATCATTCTAAACCTAAAAAGAAAAAGAATTTATTAAAAATTGACTCATCAAATTTGGATAATTTTGATCTCATTTCCGGGATATCTGACACCGGTTCAGGTAATGAACCTTATGAATATGATGTTGATTTAAATGAACTAAGAAATAAGTTGGCCAATAGTTCAGTTAAAGATAAAGATACAACCAAAAAGAAGAAAAAGATGAAAGACATAGGAGACAGTAAGTCAGATGACAAAACAGGTAAAAAGAAAAAGAGCAAAAAAACAGAAACTAATGGTTCTGAAGAACCATCTAGTGCTCCAAATGGTGCTGAGTCATTAGATGCAGCATCAAAGCCTATAGAGGAATTATCAAACACAAACACTGAATCTAAGGATTCTGAAAATCCCGATGTAATTGCCATTAAGAAACCCAAAACTAAAAAGAAAAAGGCCAAGGCAATTATTAAAGATTAATATGTATAGCATTTATTTTATTAGACACATAATATATACGAGAAAATCAACCATAAGGATCGTTATAATTATCTGGTAGTTTGTTCAACGTCTTGAACGTTTTTCTTAGCATCTTTAGCATCAGCTTTGGCATCAGCTTTGGCATTAGCTTTGGCATCAACTTGAGCATCGTCACCTTCAGAGGTGTCATCTTTAGCCACTACACTAACCTTTGCATTATCTTTTTTACCATTGTCATTTTCTGAGGTATCGACAGCCAAATCAGGATCACTCTTGATTGCACTCTGAGGTTCTCTAACAGTACTAATTGGCTTTTGGTTGGATTTAGATTTAGCATAACCGATAGTTTGTAAACGTTCAACCATAGCCTTCCTTACATCAATGACAAATTTATCAATTTGTTCTTTAGATTTAATGTCTTTAGTTTGCATTGGAGGTAAAACATCTACAATAATCTCCCCGCGATTAAAAACTTTAGATTTGGAATGGAAAATAGTAGAATAATTAGAAACAACAACGGATAAAACAGGTAATGAAGCTTGTTGAGCTAAATGGAAAGCCCCCTTTTTAAATGGTAACATTTCCAAATTGGTAGCTGCTGATCTAGTACCTTCAGGAAACATAAATAAGGATCTCTTTTCATTCTTGACACTAACTAAAGCATCATTCAAAACTTTTCTTGCCTTATCAGATTTTGCTCTATCTATGAAAAATGTACCTGAAGCCAACATAAACCAACCCAAGAATGGGAAAAATTTCAATACTTTTTTAGCAGTAACGGTATAACCCGGTTGGAAAATTCTGCCCAACATCAAAATATCTAAAGCCGATTGATGATTACTAATGACTATAGCAGGTTTTTCAAACAAATACTTTTCATTATTCATCTTAATCTTGATGCCTAAAACAGTAGAAAGGGAATAATAGAATGCTCTAGCCACAGTATATTGACTATACTCTTTCTTACCAATAATCCTTAAAACAATGGATGCTATGACCCCATACAACGCACACGCTATAAGAAGCACTCCAAACACACCACATTTGAAATAAAATTTCAATGATTGAAGAAATGATGCCATGTTATATGTTTTGTATTTATGTAAAGATCAAATGAATCCAGTTAAAATACTGAGAAATTAAAACAACTTTTTTTTTTTTTTTGAGTGAGAGCATTTCAATCGCGTGCAGGAAATGTCTTACAATAACAGCCAGCAACTTTGAATGAATCAGTTAGTGGTTACAGTATAAAGGGCAATTGTTATAAGATGGTGTAGGTTAAGAGGTAGTGCAATGGTAATAGTGAGATAGTGAGGTTTATAAATGTTTTTTTTTCTGTCTTTTGTTAACTCGTTTGGTATTGATCGGGTAGAATTATAGTATTGAGATTAGCAATAATTGCAAAAATAGTACTTTATCTCTAGTCTAAGAAGATTGAAGAGAACACTTTATACACATTCAATAAGAAATTGTTTACTAAGACTGCGTAGAAGTTAAGCCATCAATCTAAAGGATTATATGGTCTTTTTTTTTTTAAAAAAAATTTAACCTTTTAAAATTTAACCTTTTCGATCAACTTTTCTAAATCCTTTCTGACAATTTACCTGTTATAAACCCGATTCCTCTATCAGTAATTTGCACTGCGATTTCAAAATTTGAAAAAAAAATTAAAATAAAATAAAAAAACAGAGAGAAAAGGAAAAAAAAACCACCTCTTATGCCTAGAAGATCACAAAGATTAGAACAAACTTCTGTCAGATCTACTGCAAGTAGGTTCGCAAATGTTCAAGGAAATGAACAGGTTACTCCAGAAGAAGTTCAAGAACAGCGTCCCATGACGGATGAAGAGTTGAAACAAGCACAAGCTAATCATCCATTAGGTCTGACAGGACTGTTTGAACCTCATGATGATCCCTTTAAAAGTCCTTTCCCACTTAATTATATTTATTTAACACAAGATTTCTTGAATGATGAGCTTGATGTGGGGAAGTTTATTCAATTGTTGGTATTGGTTTACTTACTACAAGTATTTTATATCACAGGCGGTGATAAATTATGGTTCCAAATTGAAACAATTGGAATAAATTACCTTGGGATTCTCGTGGGGACAATCTATACATATTTTTTAAGATGGAGAAGATATAAAAAGGGGTTACCGGAGAAACCTAAGTTACCCGAGTTTAATTTAATTCATGCGGTTTTAATTCCAAATCTTTTATGTATCAAATACGATATGAACATTATTGAAAATTTATCCTTTAATTATTTTGTCATTGAAAATTTACCTATAGCCGCAAGAACAATGAGTGCTATAATGTATTATTACCTTATGGGAGATGACACTGCTTCATTAGAGACTTATTTACCAAAAGTGATTGTATTTGTTGCTTTGACTTATTTAATTGATTATGTTAATACTGGTGATGAGGAACATCTCATTTCAAAAGAAGTCGTTGATCAAGAAATTGATTATGATTTGGTTACTGTTAATTCCAATAAAGTGAAATCGGGATTTAATGCAAGTTTATCTAAAGCCGACATTCAATTATTCGTAGTATTAATCACCAATACTTTGTTTAACATTCCCACTGATGATATTAATTTACTCATTTTCCAGAAACTTTTGATCAGTCTTATTGTTGGGTTAGTATTGAATTTTCCTGTGTTTTTATTTAACAAGAATTTATCCATCGTTACTTTCTGTCCTATTTTCTATGGATTTACCACGTACCAACTTAGTCCTATATTATCTAGTAATCCAATTATTTGGATCATTGATGAAATCAAAAATAATCAAACCCTTTTTGGTATTTGGATGTCATATTTATTAATAAGCATTGTTCTTGTTTTCAATTTAAATCTTGAATTCAATTTTAGAAGAAAGGTTTGGCACTTTTTATCCTTAGGTATTGTATTCCCCAGTTTATTAATTAATAAGGATTTTACGATACTAGGATTATTAGGAAGTATTATTCTTATTATTTTACTTGAAATCGTCAGAGTTAATAAATTAACTATAATTGGTGAAATAATCCACGATAAATTATATAAATTCCAAGATTTCAAAGATTTAAAAGGACCTTTAAACTTATCATATATTTATTTAATTTTGGGTATAACTTTCCCAATTATATTGGAACATAATCTCAAGAAGCAAAATACCGTTAAACAATACATTGGATTGATTTCTTTGGGTGTGGGTGATTCTTTTGCTTCCATTGTTGGTAAAAAGATTGGTAAAATTCATTACAAGGGGTTACACAAAACAGTAGAAGGATCAATAGCATTTTTCATTTGTAATGTAATTGGGTTCAAAACATTGACTGATTACTTAAAATTACCTCCACTTAACTATGAAGTCGTAGGTATTGCTAACCTTTTGGCTGGTATATTCGAAGGTGTCATTACTATGAATGATAATATTTTGATCCCTATAATGTTATACATTCTTTGGGATGTATTAGAGCTTACGGTTCAATTAAACTCAAGCTAGCTTATATTTAGTGTATAGAATAAACTAGATCTAAATTAGATGAAAAAATTATTTACTAATTTATTATCGTAATCATCACGGACATTATTTACACTACAAGATGGTGGTTTTGGATTTATCCGCATACTATGACATTTATTATCATCATGATTGATTCCATCATCATCATCATCATCCTCATCATCATCAATTATGGCAAACTCATTACTATCATAGTTCAATAAAACAGTTGGTGGTTTAAAATAAGGCTCCAATGAATCAGATTTCGACGGTTTAAAGGTATTACAAGTCTTCCAATCTTTTCCAGTGGTAGAATTAAATGAATTGGTCTTTGGAATTGAAGGTAATGTAAAAGTTTTTACAGAGGTACTTAAAGATTCTAAATAATAAGGCTCTTTAATAGTGGCCATTAAAAAAATGCTAATGAGAAAACAAACAAAAATATCTATAAAAAAAAAAAAAAAAATCAAAATCAAAATTTGGATTTGAAGTTTATTTATACTCGTAATCCATCACATTACTGATAAGATAAAAGAAACGTGGATCCAACGGTCCATCTCCTGCATATAACCTCACTGAACCAATCCCGTTTCATGCAGGTTTTTCTTCGACACTATTTTGCAACAAGATACGACCCAAAGAACAAAGTCATGCAACAATGCCTTTTTCCGCTAAACATTTGGTCTGAAAAATATAGTTTATGATTTTAACAAATACCGATTTCAGATCTGTTTTTGTTGTCGATCACGATCCTAACCTTAACCTTTTTTTTTCTAAAGCAACAAACCAAAAATAAAATCCCAGACACTTTTTCATTTGGTCTCAGCCAAGGAAGTAATTAGACAACTTTATTGGACCAATTGTTAACATGTTTATAAATAATTAATGGTGTAGATCCGTTTCAAGACATAATTTGAGAGATATAGCAGAAGGGCCCAACGGACTTTTACTACTCTTGGCTTATTTTAAATGATTTGGCGCAACTTCACCTCAATTTTCTCACGTAAAATTGCTGTGAAAAGAATATGTCCGATATATGTCCTAGAAATTATGCACGCAAAAATTGCTGTCCATAGTTTTGTCTCCTACAGAAGACATAAACATTTCTTATTTTAGAGACACCACACCAATAGCAAAACTGTTTACTGGACGTGCCAGCAAATAAACTCTTTCATAAGCCACATTCTGAAAAAGAAAAAAAAAAAAAAAAAAAAGAAAAAAATGTAGTGAATAAAAGTCAAGCAACATTCCTATCTAAGTATCTCCAGAAATTTTCTAGAAAATTCAAGAAGCTTATCTATAAAAGGAATAGGTTTCTCGGATCTCTTCTTTGATCATATCTATTTCAACTATTATCAATTAAACCATTCAAATATTAATATAGAGATTACTTTAACCGTGATCAAGACATAATTAGTAGTTCTATTTGTTTTGGTATACGGATTTCCGTCATAATCAAGAGAAAAAAAATTTTCTTTCACCATTTTTGAACATATATAAGTCATTTCTTTTGACAAATTGGATCAATTTCGAATTCCAAAACTTTCTAATAAAGTCAGGGCAGGACCATTCCATACATTTATCATTTCTGTCTTTTTTTCGTTCTTTGAAGGTTCAATTATCTGTCATTACAATTACTGATCAAGTAAAAAGTGAAACTTTATCTATAAACGGTGGTCCATTTTTATCTATAAACATCTTCAATATTCCATCGAAGCATCGAGAACTTTCATGAAACCCAATCTGACATAGAATTTCCTTACTTGTTAATATCTTTTGCATTGATTAGTTAATTATAATTATATTTTTATTTGTCATATTCTGACATAATTATTTTTGTTGCAATTATTTTTTGTCATTTAAAGTAATTAGATAATGTCGGAACCATATCCAATTTCATGTATATCTTGTAGAAGGAAGAAGATTAAATGTAACAAACATAGACCCTGTAATCAATGTTTTAAAAGAAAGGTAATATGTGAGTTTCCATCAACTTTCAGAAATATAGAAATTAATACCAATAATGAAGGCAAATCAACTGATGAAATCAAAGCAAGTGATGATGGTCCATTGGTTCATGATGTCAGTATCTACAAGTTGGAACAAGAAAAAGATGAAATTGTCAATAAGAACATTCAATTGACGGAACAGAATAAACAATTATTGAATAAACTTAATCAATACAATATCCAAGCTAATTACTTTGAACAAAAATCAATTAGCAATGAACCACAAGCTTTCAAGATATCTGGGGAGACTAGTGAATTAGGGAAGAAGTTTTATGGTCCACAATCTTCTTCATTTATGCTTGAATCTTTAAAAAATAGTCAACCATTAGATCCAAATCAATATCCTAAGAATTTCTTAGACAAGGATAATAACACCAAAATAGAGAAATCTTTGATAAAGAAAGACCTTCCTCGGGTATTATATCATAATTATAATTTTGAGGATAATTATCGAATAATTCATACATTGGTAGAGAAATTCTTTAGTAATTATTCTTCGAATTTTTATAAAACATTTATATCAAAGATTGATATTTTGAAATTTTTGAATCATTATGAGAATATTGAAGATATTCATTGGGAAAATGATGATGAATTATTATTATTACTTATGATATTAATAATTTCAGTTGAACGATTAACCCCTATGGAATTCATTGAAATCTTTAATATCAAAGAATCAGAATACAGTGATTATAAGAATAATTTAATCCAAAATAATTTGACTTATAGCTTTGAAAAATTGAGACATAATTTAATATTTGAATCAATTTTAACTATTCAAAGTTATATTTTATGTACTGAATGGTATTTTATTGAACAACGATACGAAGAATGTTGGTCTATGATGTTCCATACATGTTCAATAGCTTATTCTATTGGATTACATGTGACCAACAAGTTACGGTTAAATGAAATTAATATGAATGATGCTGATGATGAACTTAAAGATATAGCAAAATTGAAAGTTTGGTTTTCATTGAGGATTTTGTCAGACAAAGTATGCTCTATATTAGGAAGACCAAATCCAATATCAATTCAAGTGAATTCAATTTTATTAAAGAATTCTCAAGGGTATTCTAAAATTAATTTAAGTCAGAATAAGACATCTATATTATTAAAAATTGGATTAAGTCAATGTATTAGATTATCTAATATGATGTTGATTGAAAACTTTATGATTGATTTCACCATAAATGATTTGTTGAATTTGAATTCCAAGTTTGAGGAGGAAATTAATTTATTGGAATTATATCTTCATGAAGCTGAAATAAATGAATCTATTGAAGAATCACCAGCATCAACATCTTCATTAAGAAATAATGCAGGTGAATCAGCCGAAGAGGCAGATTCATCCAAAGAATTGAGTTATGATGAATTAAATTATCTTCCTGTGAAAATTGAACAGATGAATTTATTAAATGATTTGATTATTTTTTATGTGAATAAAGCCAAATTATTTGAACCATTCATTATTAAATTCAGTAACATTGAAAAAGATTCAATTTTAATCTTGGATAATTTGAGTAATTCAATTTTGAATTTTTTGAAGTTAACTTATAAATTTGTTAATAAATTTGAAATTAAATTATCCAAGTATGATTTAAGGCAATTAAAACTTGGTAAGTATTTTAGAATTAACTTTCCATTTTTGAATTCATTTATTTATCAAGGAATAATTATCATTTTTACATTATTAAATTATAAATTTAAGGACTTTGTTAATTTGAAATATACTCCTAAATTTGATAATAATAAGTTCTTAATTGATTTAAAACAACGGTTAAGTAATATGTTGTCAGTGGATAAAAATTTCAATGAGAAAATATGGTCTATCAACGTGACTTATTTAGTTAATAAGAACATTGAAATCATTGATGTTATTCTTGAACATCAAAAGAAGAATCTAGAATTAGATTTTGAAAATCCTTTAATGAATAATCAACTATTCAACAGTACCAATGATATATTGAACTTTAATTGGAATGATCCTTTTTGGATAACTCATCCTGATAATTTACCGTATTACTTATCATCACCCAACGAGGAGGCAAGAAAACAAACTGAAGAAGAAATGGAACAGAGTTTAAGTAGTCTGTTCAAAAGAGCAAAGGATAAGAATAATGATTCCGATTTGAGTAGTCAATTAGAACAACCGAAGCCCAGTAAAAATGAAATGTTTAATATCAATAATCAATATGGTGATTTATGGGATGATCTGAACAAATCAAAAAAGATTAAATTAGAGGACATTTTACCAGAAGATCAAGATTTCGGTTTCAGGGAGTCTTGAAAGTGCCTGTTATATATATATATATATATATATATATATATAAATAGAATTGTTATATAGCTATTGTAAATATTAACTTATTATGTGTATGTATTATCTTCCGGTATATTAACTGATAGAAAAACTCTGTCTCCACCTTAAGATTGTGTGCCGCAAATGACATCGCGACTGGTCTCGGAACGGAAGTTGCCGACAAATCATAAATCAGAAATCACTATTTGCTATTCTATTATTATGTCAGGGTTTAAAAAAATTACGGATTTCTTATTTTCTAAACAATCTATAAAGTATGTTTGTAGCACACATTTCTGGGGTCCAGTTTCTAATTTTGGACTTCCAATTGCTGCGGCCATAGATTTAAAAAAAGATGCTGAATTAATTAGTGGACCAATGACAGGATCGTTGATTATTTATTCATTAGTATTTATGAGATATGCATTAGCTGTTCATCCAAAGAATTATTTATTATTTGCTTGTCATATGACCAATGAAGGTTTGCAATTAACACAAGGATTTAGATGGTTCAACCATTATAATTCAAAGAAGTCAGATGATTCTCCTAAACCGGTAACAAATTAGGGATCACCCCATTTTATAGTAAATATATTAATCAAATATGGATTTAATTTCATCCACTTGAGTAGGACCAAATTCTTGTGTTTCATTATCATCATCATTGAAATCTATCTGATTTATCTCATACTCCGAAGTCATTCTATCATTATTGGTGTAGCTAACTGGTCGGGAAAACTCCAGAACTTCTGTGGGTAATCGATCAATAGACATACCTTGATTTTCTATTTCTGGAGTATGCATTGTTGTTCTTTGAATTGAAGGAATCGGTTGTTGTAAATCTCTCTTGTGGACTTCATAGTTTTTAAACATGGGTCTTACATTATCACTGGAATCATTAGTCAATTGTAGGAAATTTATCAGTAAATATGGATTGTTATTTAATTCAAATAATATAGGATCACCTGGATCTTTAAAATATATATCAAAGTTATCATTATCTTGACCTATGAAATTGACCAAGTTTATAAATACTTTAAAGAATTTAAGTTTAAAATTTACTTGATAATTAGAATCGGAGGATATATTTGAATATACTAATTCATTTAATCTTAAAGAAATTGTAATCGACATAGGTTGTTTAAGATATTGTTTATCCTTTAAAATTTGTTTAGTAAACCCATTGAATATCGCTTTATCATTCTTAATTTCAATTTTAAAATCCTCTGTTGATAACGGAATTATATCAAAGAAATTTTTTAGTATCACTTGCTCAATAATAAGATGTTTGACTCTATCGGAAGTATTTACAAGATGTTTATAATCCTTAATGATATGACTGGTTTCATTTTCATTTCTTATAGGTTGATAATTTATTTGATATTGTTTTAAAATCATTTTCCGCTTTATTTCAGTTAACATTTTAAAACTATCATTAAATTTGATAATAAATTTTATTGAACTTGTAATATCAAAATTTTTAAATAAGATCGATAAATGACTAGCATTTACTATAAATGAGTAACTCAGGGTTCGATTATCAAAACCTTCTGATATGCAATTATCTAAATTGACTTGATATCTTCCAAAGAAATTCTTATTAAATACAATCTCACCATTGTTAGTCTTGGTATTACTAATGGCTGATAATGCAATTGTTGACTCACTAATGCAAAATTTTATTTGATCTGATATCAATGATAGTGCCAATATTGTTTTGGACCATATGTTTTTGTGTCTATCAGAGTCAATTTCCCCTAAAAAAGACATCTTAGCATCAATCTTGGTAACGCCTAAGAGAGAGTTAAATCAGAAAATTACACGCGACTCTTGCAGCTATTTTTCTGTCGCATCACTTAAAATGATGATGTAAATTTTACAACTAATTAATTATTCTTACAGAAGCAATCAAGACCATGGGCAAAATACTTATATTAAACCCCAACTCATCAGAGAAGGTGACAAATGATATGAAACAAATAGTGCCTCAAATTCCCAAGATTGAATATACTTATTATACAGCACCTTCAGAAGCACCTAAAGAAATTAGTGGTTCAGAGACATCCAAGAAATCAGAAGATGTAGTTTTACCTGATATTACCGATAAAAAAATACTCGATGAAGTTGACGGAGTACTAGTGTGTTGTTATTCGGATCATCCTTTAATATATAGTTTATCAAATTTAACTAAAAAGCCAGTATTAGGGATCATGCAAGCAAGTTTATTTGCTAGTTTACTGGATCCATTAATAAACCAACGGATAATCATCACCAGTTTTGATGAATGGGAGCCATTACTTGACCAAGCCATTCAAAAGTTTCACGGACTGGATCAATTTCCTGAAACTTTTGTCCCCACCCAAAGTTTGAATATAAATGTTGTTAATTTAAACAACCCTGATGAATTCTCAAAGATCGAAGATCGGGTTCGCCAAATCCTCAATCAATATGAATCAGTTAATTGTGTCTTATTAGGATGTGCAGGGATGGTTGGATTAGACATTAAGTTATCAGCATTATTTCCTCAAGTCAAGTTTATTGATAGTATTAAGGTTGGCTGTGAATTATTATGGGTATTAGTAAGACAAAATAATACTAGTAGTTAGACCCAAGTTTCCATACCATTACAGAATGACACTTGTATGAATATACTTTGCACCTTTAATTCTCACTCACTCACTTATTTACTCACTCACTCATTTTCTCACTCACTCACTCACTCATCCCCCAGATTCAATAAACATTAAATGAGAGTTATAGATTAGAAAATGACATCCAATTCTAAGCCATCATTTTTAAATAGATTAATTCATAGGAATTCAAAAGAAAAACTCGAACTGGAAACTACAGAATCTGAAACCAACTCTGAATTACCGCCATTATCACCAGTTACTTTAAATGGTTATAAAGCAACCACCAAGCATAAATTATTAGATCCAGAATTGGCTGATAATCTCAGAAATTTATTACCCCCAAGACTACAATTATTTGGAGAATGGGATTTGATTTACTCAATTGAGCAACATGGAATATCCATGAACACGTTGTATCAAAATTGTGATCCCAAATATCAACTACAGCAATTAAGGAAACAACAAAGATTAGAAAAGGGATATGGGGACTCAATTATTCATTCTATGACTGTAACCAGTGATGGTTCAATAGATAGAAATAGACGGCCATTAGGGTACATAATGATAATCAAAGATTCCAAGAACAATAAGTTTGGTTGTTATTTGAATGAACCACTAAAAGCTATGGACCATAAAAGATATTATGGAAATGGTGAATGTTTTCTTTGGAAACTAGAAAAAATTGACAGCAATTCCACTGAGTCACGGTTCAAGGCTTTCATGTACACCGGAATCAATGATAATATAATATATTCAAACCATGATTTCATTTCAGTAGGTTCTTCATCGGGAAAAAATGGTCTTTGGATAAATCAGTCATTGGATGAAGGTGTTAGTTATTCATGTGATACCTTTGGCAATGAAATATTAAACGGCAATTCTCAAGATAAATTGGGTAAATTCAAGATTATAGGACTTGAGATCTGGAGAATTGGTACCTTGGAATAACCGTTGAATACTTTTAGAGTAATGGTCATTACTGGAAACGTTTTTTTTTTTTTTTTTTTTTTTTTTTTTTGTTCTTTTAAAATAATAGCTTGTAAACTAGAGCAACGACGTAATATAACAAACTAATTACAAAAGCCTTTATGCTGTAAAGGTTAATATACTAATTAGAACAATTTAATTCGCTAATAAACGACAAAGAGCAATGGCTACAAATTTTTTAACAGAAAGCGATGCAGCTCGGATGATGAGAAAATACAATTGGGTGTTAGTTACTGCCCCAAGTGACAATAGCATAAGTACAACGAGATAAGATTCTTTATATACAACCGGACACAGAGAATAGGGGCATGACAACATGTTCATGTTCATTAAGCTAAATTATGTAGTCTATTATATATGATTTATTAGGAAGGTTGTACTACTCTTTTCAAATCAATAATTTGGTTGATTTGGTAATGAATTTTTTTTTTTTTTTTTTTTTTTTTTTTTTACGAATAATAGAAAGGCTCAATTCAAGAGGCAGTTTGGTCTACAACACAAATTTACCTAAATTTCCCAAGATAAGTAACCCTAAAGTATTGACGTCAATAATGAATTTAACCCAACAGACATTACGAAGTTACAATAATCCAAGAAACAATTAATAGGCATTAAGGCAGTGTAATGATGCCACTACAATCTCGCTTTTGTAATAGATAGGGGTTTCAGAATAGAATATTTTTTAGTATAAGCAGGGAAATTAGGTTTTTCGTCTACTCTTTATTACGAAGTAAACAAACAAATTATTAATAGGAAAACGAAACCTTAATTATGTGTTTATAAATACAACAAAAAAATAATTTTTGTGTTGATTTCGTCAATCATTAATGTCAAATTAGGTGATTATTTCTTGAAAGCTTAATTAAAGGGGAAAATGATCTGGTCTTTTACTGAGGCGTTTAATCAAAAAAGTCAATAAGACCACTAATTATACCACGGTTATAAGCCCTTCTAGCATCGAGGTACTAACCAATGTATAAATCTCAGGATAAAATGGCTTAACATATGCACAAAAGTGGGGACATACACAGGTACAAGTGTTTAGGAAAAGGTAACATCCAATGTAAAAATAGCCTACTGCCGAAAACAAAAGAAAAAAAAAAAAAAAAAAGCTCAATTATACCCAAAACGACCAATCCTCCAATTTATCCCGCTGCGTTTCAAATTGGAACCACTGCATGATCTGTAACAAATATCGCCGAGCGCCTAAGTAGATCTTAAGATTACCTCATTACATTTCCCGATTTGGAAGCCGTTGAACAAATTTGTTTCAAGAGCGGCAATCCACACACAATCTGCTACACATCTGACACAATTGTTTCATAATCATGTGGGTCAAACAATTTGTATCCATCATGTGTAAATGTAGAAATGAAAAACTGGAAGTAACATCAAGTATAGGTTCAAGAATGTTGGTATAATTAAGGGCTTTTTAGTACATTAACATTCCTGTGTTGGGAGGAATGCTGCATATTCGAGAGGAGATATTTCGGTAAATTGCGACCTCTCGTCTATAATGACTTTTGAATGCAAACAAATTGGTAATTATAAAAAATAAGATATTTATAAATTGACACCGAAAATCACAAACATAGGTATTGCCTTGCGACGTTCTTTGTTTTTCTTTTTTCTTTTTTTTTTTTTAATTTTTTTATTTTCTAGTTTTGATGTTTCAACTTTCAAGTATAAATAGGAAACCGAATTCTCCAATGTTTCAGGAATTCTAGTTACATTTCTTTGCAATTTGCAATTAAACACATTCGCTTTTAAATCATGAAATTATCTAATTTAATTACAATTGCAAGTATTGTTGCTTATACTGCAGCTACCTTTGAACACGAAGGAGATTCTTCTCCACAGAAGGGTGACCACGGAAAGGGTGATCATGGTCATGATCATGGAAAAGGTGATCATGGAAAGGGTGAAGATTGTGATACAACAACTACACCAGAAGTTCCAACTACTGACTGTGAAACTACTACCACACCAGAAGTTCCAACTACTGACTGTGAAACTACTACCACACCAGAAGTTCCAACTACTGACTGTGAAACTACTACCACACCAGAAGTTCCAACTACTGATTGTGATACAACCACAACACCCGAAGTTCCAACTACTGACTGTGATACAACCACAACACCCGAAGTTCCAACTACTGACTGTGATACAACCACAACACCAGAATTTCCAACTACTGACTGTGACACTACTGAATCTAGTTCAACTATTGAATCCAGTTCAACTATTGAATCTAGTTCAACTACTGATTGTGAAACTACCGAATCTAGTTCCGTTGCATCATCAACTGAAGTAACTTCTTCATCTTCAGAAGTCTCAACTCCTCCTGAACTTTCAACTTACACCACAACTACTGATGTCTCAACTACTGTTGTCACTGTTACCGACTGTGGTGAGGAGACTTGTACTCCAACAGAAGTTACCACTGGTGTCACTACTATTACAGAAACTGTAAGTGATGAAACGACTATCTACACTACTTTCTGTCCAATAACCAGTGAAACTACTTCTGAATCATCTGTTACAAGCACCAGTGAAACTACCCCTGTGACTTCTGAATCATCTGTTGAAAGTACTACCGAAAGTAGTTCAGTTACTTCTGAATCATCTGTTGAAAGTACTACTGAAGCTTCCAGCTCAGTTACTTCTGAATCATCTGTTTCCACTACTAGTGAAACTACTCCAGTGACTTCCGAGTCATCTGCTGAAAGTACTTCTGAAACTTCTAGTTCAGTTACTTCCACTTCCGAGTCATCTGTTGAAAGTACTACCGAAAGTAGTTCAGTTACTTCTGAATCTTCTGTTGCCACTACTAGTGAAACTTCCAGCTCAGTTACTTCTGAATCTTCTGTTGAGAGCACCAGCGAAACTTCTACTCCTGTTACTTCTGAATCTTCTGTTCACACAACTAGTGAAACTACTCCAGTTACTTCTGAATCATCAGTCGAAAGTACTAGTGAAACCACTACTGCCACTACTGAATCATCAGTTGAAAGCACCACTGGTGAAACTTCTACTCCTGTTACTTCTGAATCATCTGTTGAAAATACTAGTATAACATCTACTCCAGCTACTTCTGAATTGACTTCTGAAGTAACTAGTACTGATATTTCAACTACTGTTGTAACTGTCACTGATTGTGGTGAGGAATCTTGTACACCAACAGAAGTAACCACTGGTGTCACAACTAAGACAGAAACTATTAGTGATGAAACTACCATCTATACTACTTATTGTCCATTGACAAGTGAGGAAACCACTGAAGCTACCACTGAAGAAACTACTCCAGCTACTACTGAAGAAACTACTCCAGCTACCACTGAAGAAACTACTCCAGCTACCACTGAAGCTACTACCGAAGCTACTACTGAAGCTACTACCGAAGCTACTACCGAAGCTACTACTGAAGCTACTACCGAAGCTACTACTGAAGCTACTACCGAAGCTACTACTGAAGCTACTACCGAAGCTACTACTGAAGCTACTACCGAAGCTACTACCGAAGCTACCACTGAAGAAACTACTCCAGCAACTACTGAAGAAACTACTCCAGCAACTACCCCTGCTACCACCCCAGCCACTACCTTATCTACTGTCAAATCTGAAGGTGAAGATTCTACCATCTACACACAAAAAACTATCACCACCACTTACTCTCAAGAAACCGAAGTTTGTGATGGTGAAGATTGTGTAACTTCAACAGTTTCTTCTGTTGGTACCGATGTCTCTGAATCACCAATGACTACTGTTGCTGATGTCAGTGTTAGTCCATCATCTTCAGCTCAAGAAACTACTGTACCATCTTCTGTTTCTCAATATGAAGGAGCCGCTAGTACTAATAATGTATCTAGTGGATTATTAGCTGTTGTTGCTATTATAATTTCAATGTTATAATTGAATTAATTATACCCCACAAAAATTTCGATTATTTTGGAATTCATTTTATTCTTCACGTTACAGTTTTTTTTTTTTTATTATTATTATTCCCATTTGTATTTTCGGTTTCAAAAGTTTTTTATTTTCAAAGGATGTATTTTATCAGATTCATATTTTTATAGTTTAACTCATTTTCTGTATTAGATTTAATATAAAATTATTTAATATAAAATTATCAATGTAATGATATCGCGTCAATTGAATTAATTAATAATATATTTCATTAATCTTTCTATTTAAACCATACCGTTGAGGATGCCACTATACACAGGAAAATACAAAAAATAAAAACTAAAAAATCAGTAAACTTAATAACCTAAAAAACCGGAAAACAATTGTTGAAATAAACCATTCTAAAATATGCAAAAACCACATAACTTCATCAAAATACAACAGTAAACTGCTGCTTGGTATAAGCAAATAATGGTTAATGTGATCATAAATATATATATATATATATATATAGGATCACATTAACTCTTCAAAACTAGGTTGTGCTAAAATATATATATAGATGCAAAGATTTAATGTTGAAGAAAACTTTGCTAATGACATGTTGAGTGTCGATATTGATTGCCCTGCGACAGTGAATTGAATAAAAAAAAACAAATAACAAAGGAAAACTTGTAAAAAAAAAGTAAAGGCTTAGAAATTATTTTCATTAAACCCAGATTTCAAGTCTTGAAATAATTGGAATATATGATCATAGGAATCAGTGAAATTATTGTTAACAATGTTACATAATAAAAAGTCTTGGTTGAATTTTTGCATGAATGACGTAAATTCAACAATATCTTGTTGTTTTTCAGTAACAATTTCTTTACCTAATCCTGTATTGACAATATTTGCCCACTCATCAATTAAACCAAAAGCTTCATCTTTCCAAGCCAAGAATGAAGTCTTTTCTACAATTGTAGGTTGGACAATTTCTTCACCAGGAAAGACTCCCCATGTGACAGCATTAATATCACCTTCTCTGGTATTAGTAACCAATTCTCCATCTTTATTGACAAAGTAATAAGTTATAACCCCAGCACCATTATCCTTAGTATCACCATTGAATTTATCAATTCTATCAAGAATTTTTTCTAAGCAGTTCTTATGACAAAAGAATTCCAAGTATTGCTTTTGAAATACATAACCATTTTTGGGACCCCAACCATGGATTTTATCATTAGATCTAATGGCATTTAAAGGAGGTTGAGAATTAATGGTTATAAATCCATTTTGATTCAATTCAATCAAATTATCAACCATTACTTGAGTATCAGGCATAATTTGACCATCAGACCATGGGATGGATTTGACCTCTCCCTTTAAATAAGAAATCATTAAATTAGAAAATTCATTCAAATCTTTAGGATGTCCCCATAAATCAAGAGCTTTTTTCGGTGATTGTCTAAGTAAATCAGTAACATTTAAATCAATATCACCAAAAGCTGGGGAGCTGGAATCCCCCCATCTACCATTAGGAAATTCATCCCAAGTGGAGGTTCTAGAAACATAAGAATGTTTTCTATTTTGCCAAAAGATAGGACGAATAGTTTCTTTGGATCTTTGAGGATTTAATGATTTTCTCCATGGTAAAACAGCCCCTCCAATAGTTTCATGAGATTTGACAGTTTCAATAATATTTAACTTTTCTAATGTCATAATAGTGGATCTTTCTAAATTCATGGTATAGAAATGTAAGTGTTTAATATACCCAGAATCAAGTAATTTTTGACACATCTCACTAACCAATTCAGTACCTTTTTCTCTGACAAGATAATCATCTTCTTTAATAGGATCCAAGACTTCAAGAAAATGAGGAGGAATTTTCACTTCTGACCATTTAGCTCTTCTAATGAAGGCAGCATAAGTAGATATTGGCATGATTCCAGGAATAATTGGTATATCAATACCAACTTTACGAACTTTGGAACACCATTGAATGAAGTTTTCTGCATCATAAAACATTTGTGTCACCATGAAATCCACACCACAATCACACTTTTCTTTTAAATACTTTAATCCATTGTCTAATGATCCATCATCCGGATGTCCTTCTGGATACGCCGCTACTCCAATATTGAAATAGTCTCCATAATGTTTCCGGATATAAATGACCAAATCTTTGGCGTATTTGAAATCACCAGTAGATTCAGTTCCATCCATTGGAGGATCTCCTCTTAACGCCAAAATATTCTGACATCCAGAAGCTTTAGCTCTCTTCAACGCTTCATCAATTAACTCCACCTTCATATTAGTACACGTTAAATGCATACATGTTTCCAACCCCAAGGCCGATTGTGCAGTATAAACCATTTCATTGGTCAATCCTGAAGATCTCCCACCGGCTCCCCAGGTGATATCGATAAAGATCGGATTCAAATCATACATTCTATCCATTCTATCATAGAGATTCTGTACCCCCTGTGACGTTTTTGGTACAAAAAACTCAAACGAAAATGTAGCCGGTGGTGGACTTACCGTTGAATGAGCCAGTTGAAGTTTCTCGGAAATCTTCATTCTGTGTTATTAGTGATAATTGGAATCAATTGTTAGCGACGAACTTTTACTTTTTTTTTTTCAGCGATCAACTCACATCACATGGTCTAAACGAGAAATTAAGTGCAGGAACAACCTAATAGGGGCCATAGCGATAACGGAATCATTCTCAATGTCTTTATAAGAAACGGATTATGTTATTGGAATATATATATATATATATATATATTTATTTATATTAAATCTGTTATTTACAGGAGATAAAATGATTGATAGCTTACAATTCGTCGTGGTCTAAACCATGGGATGATTCAATGGCTGAATCGTCAAAACCTGGGGTAGAATGTGATTCCGAGAGGGAATTTTTCACTTGTGATTGTTGTTCCTGTGATTCTTGTAATTGAAGTTGTAAGTGACTGATTTCTTCATCGTATGTTTTCCATTCTGGAATTAATCTTCTGGCCATATCTAATTTACTTTCTTTGGTCATGGGGTTGTTGCAAAGATCAATGTTCTTTGCCAATTTAAGCTCTCTATTAGAACACCAAGTCTCGCACCATAAGTATTCTTGAGGTAAACTGAATATAGGAATGATATTTTGCATGTTGTTGGGTAAATCTTGATCCAAATTAGATAACGAGTTGATATCACTGGAAAGCTTTTGATAATGAGCTCTCAATTTATCTCCAGCCCCCAATTGTCTGAATTTAGTCAAATTGACTTTATATAATGCACTGATATGATAAACCAATCCATCCTTTAACACTTCTGACCAGTAGCCTTGTTTCCAAAATCTATATCCTTCCATATCTTTTCTAGAATCACCCATGGGTACATATCCATAGGGAGCATCACCTAAATCATAATCAACCAATTCTTGCATATTGGATCTATTTATTTGATCAGCATCAACAAAAATAACATTGTTTAAATCTTGAGGGAACAAAACATCCAAAAATAAGATTTTATAACCCCACATAGTTCTTTGTCTTGAAGGTTGTTCTCGTAACCATTGAGGCCATTTATAGTACACGAATTCGTAGTCAATATTATACTCTTGGGCTAGTTTAGTCATTAAACTCTTGAATTGGGGTGATAAGTAGTTCTCAAGGACCCAAACTTTGATACTTGATTCGGTATTGTTAACAATAGATCTAATCATTATTGCTGCCAACCTTTCATATAAATGACCGCTAACCACTGTAAATATATTAATATCAGCTTGTTTATGTGATTTAGTTAGCTTATAGTTTCCATTAGACTTGGTCAACCTTGGTTTAATTATAGGCCCATTTAACGAAAAAATATTTAGTTGTGTTTCAGTCACAGGTTCTCTATTGACTTCAAATGGACTCTCAGTCGCCGATAAAAGTGAATATTCATCATCATGACATGATAAGTTCCAACTACCATATCCCAATTGCAATTGAAAGTAGCCTAAAGTAGACATAATCATGGTGTTTTTCACTTTGGTATTCTTTTGTGCTTGTAGAGTAACTCCTCCAGGCGCTGCTGTACTCTTAATATCTCTGGCATAACCTTCCACCACAATGTTACTCAATTCAAATGTAACATCATGATCAACTGAATCATAATATGACATTCTTATATTATCCAAATCCATTTCTTTTTCAACTTCTTTAGCAGTTGTAAACCATCTTTTAGGAGCATGCAAATCAAGACTGAATACTTCCTCTTCAGGAATATTGTTATATGTGATGGAATCTGATAATATATATTCGCCAACTTCATTAAAATCGACACCACATGATGGATAAACACCTTTATAAAATTGTGTTATAGGAACAGATGGATATTCAAGCTTAGGCTGAAATAGGATTTCTACACTTACAAATGGGAAATCTATGACAGTACTAACGACAGAAATCAATTCTTGAGCTGATGGTTGTAAAGGATCGATAATAACAAGCACATGAACAAGGGATTCAAACTCATTTCCCACTACAAAAGAGTTTTCATGAGCCAATGAAGAAAAATCAAATCTAGCAACATCATCAAGGTACAAGTTATTGTCGACGTAAAATGATTTAGTTATATGGGAACAAAATAAATCAAACCAATCTGAGAAATCAAAATCTTCTGGAACAAAGTTTCGAAGCGATCTACCACCAAATTCAACGGGATATTTGTGAATAATCTCATCAAAGAGTCCGAGTCTTTGAGTGAATTCAAATTCAAGCAACAGTTCTAATTCAAGTTTACTAAAAGGTATTTCTAAACGGAAATATCTCGAATTGAAAAGTAAAAATGAATGATGAGGTGGTAATTCGTTTACAGATAGAACATTCAATACTTCATCATTAAGATCCGGTAATCCAGAGCTTACTTTTTGCTTCCGTAAAACATTAATGATACTCTTGATTGCCTTTTGAGATAAGTATCCATTAGATGTGTAATACTTCATTTGTTTCACCATATTACTCTTCGAAGTATCAATTATCCTTAGTTGAATGTCGAATTTGGCATTAGTAGCCATCAACTCAAAAATACTTAACAATTGATCAATAACAACTTTTGAAGTCAAATCTCCTACAATCCAAAAATTAGATGGCTTTTCGACATAGTTATCTCCAATAGTTGTAAAAAGTGTTGAAATGTCCATGAGCTCCTTAGTAATCTTTTTATATTTAAATCCAGAAGAATCTTTGGGGATGATTTTAATATTTCTAGCCAGTCTTGCATTCTTGTACACGACATCTTTTAAAGCTACCGTTGAAATATCATTTTGAATGAACTGTTGAATGATACCAATATCTCTGGTAAGTTGATTCCCCATCTCTATTTGCCAACTTTCGGCATCCATTTCAACAATCACACCATTGAAAATAACAGAAGGTGAATAAAGGGAATACTTATTGAGAGTATTCAAGAATGCAGAATCATCCACAACACCTTCTTTGTAGGGAACAACAGAGAAAACATCTTCATAAGTGTCACTCTTGCTTTCAAATACCTTGTATAAAAAAGCCAAGGCCTCTCGAGGATTGGAATTAATTAAAACAAAGTAAAAGTATCGAGCTAGTTTCCTATCTAGTTCAGTATCTCCAAGGGGTAAAAGACCAATTTGTTGAGGTATTCCTCTGTCTAAAATGATTTTACAAAACCTGAAAAATGCTTTTAATTGATTTCTATTGGATAAGTTCAAGACAAATATAAGATCATGAATATTCTCTTTGAGAGCAGGAATTTGACCCACATTAAATTGGGCTGCAGCCCCAAAGTAGGCGTCATGTCGGGATTCAGAGAATTCTTGATAATTCTCATCTTTTTCAAGATCATTAAAGAACACTACTCCTTCTCTAGTGGTTTCACTATCAGGATTAAAACGATCCTTATAAACAGTGAAACGATTTTCATGACCTTTATCAAATTCACTTTGTTTAACAGCACTGTATAATGCAAATTTGGATAAAAGTAATTTAGATTCTTCCACATTGAAACCAAGATTCATCAACTCTTGTACAGTTGTAACTTCACCATTTAAATTATCAAGAAGCTTAAATACATCCAATTCAAGACTATTCACAGGAGCCCCATTAAGATATATTCCAATGGTATCATCACCAGCACCAACGTTTTCATTGTATTCTATAAACCCTTTCATCATGCTATCTAAAACCATGTGGTCTCTAATCTTAGAAACATGAGTAGGAAAGTTTTCTAATATAGTTTTCAAATCGTGAAATTTTGCTCTTGAGTTTTCCACCATAGACAAAATCAAGGACGTAAATTTGATTCCCAAATCATTGACAGAGTTCTTAGAAATTTGACTGATGAAAGACCCTTTATTTGCTTTACCAGTCTTGATATGACGATCATCGGTAGTATGATAATCAGATTGCTTCAACAGTAAAGACGACCCATACCCTACTAACAGCTCAGGGGAATTGTTACTATCCATAGGAACATACCTCCATACAAATCGAAGTTTCCCCATACGGGCACTTTGAAGTAAATTTATTAACATGTTCGGAAAATCAGGAAGTGAAAAATCACCAAAAAGAATAAAAACGGGGACATCCTCATTAGTACCAATAATCCTATCAAAAGATGACAATAATCCCAGAGAATCACTTCGTTTTGTGATCTGAATTGCATATAAATCTTCTGACGTGCAATAGATCCTATCATTAGACAAAACCCAAGGGAAATAACTATGCTTATTTTGTCTCTCAATAGTCTGGCCAAAGGAATCCTTATTGCAAAATGAACTGGATGCTTGGTTATAAGCTGGAAATACACTATTTAAGTACAGATCAAAGTGACTTTGGATCCTTGGTGAATATATTTTACTATTGATATTAGTTGTGACAAATGTATGTGTCACTTCATCAAGTTCAAGTGATTCCATTAATCTATTATATATAGACTCGTGGCTCACATTATCAAAGGAAGTCGTCTCTAGTTGTTCATCAAAAAACTCAGCTAAGATCTCCACCGACTTAGTATACAAGCTTTCATCATATCCACTAACACTTTCTAGGATCTGAAGGTGAAATGGTGTAGGAATCCAATTGGAATCAGTTTGCAACTTTATATTTAATGAATTATCAGGAATACTCTTTGCATGACACAAGCAAAGAAAATAATAAAGTCCCAAAATGCAGCTGAAAAACTCCAACGCCATATTCAACACTTGAAAAACAATTCCTTATCAAAGACAACAAGTTCTGTCGACAAGCAAAGAAAATGCCAGAACAATGCTCTTGATGGAAGAAATTGAGAAACAGTAGGAGTTCGCGGGTTCGACTTCTCACCAAGGAGAATAATTCTAGATTTCAAAACATCAATATAATGACATCAAATCCAGACTATGAGCCGATGGAAGACGACAGAATGTTTATAGATTCAAGTGGAGGTGAACTATCCGACGAAGACAGTGGCTATATGCAGCAATTGACTATGAATGAAGATGATAATGTGGGATCTAACCGGCAAGGTGGAATCTCTGATGAAGACTTGGACTATGATATATCAGATATTTCCGACATTGACTTTGTGGCCACTGAAGACAACTATCAGGATGCACAGGATGTTGAAGATTATATGGAAAAAATAAGCCATCGGCGGGGGAAAAAGAAGAAATCAAAGCCAAAGAGTAAAGAGGCTTATAGAAGACAGCTTATGGATAGACAATCTAAAGATTTAGACCCTGAAGTTCTCCATTACTTAGCTCTTGGGAATGAGCTCTTTGCAACCCGAAAGTATCACGAAGCAATTGGGTTGTATGAAGAAGTTATCAAAAAGCATAGTAAATGTGTACAAGCATATCGTCAATTGGGTACTATTTATAAGGAACTTGGTCAAACAAATAGATGTTGTAATGTATGGTTAATTGCAGCTGAATTGCAACCATGGGATAGTGAACTTTGGGGTATTGTGGCGGAATTAAGTAATTTATTAGGTCACTATACTCAAGCCATTTATTGTTATGGTAAAGCTATCAGTTCTGATAATAATCCCACCAACACGTATTTTATATATGAACGAGCCATGCTTTATAAAAAGACTCAGAAATATGGAAGAGCTTTGGAAGGATTACAAAAAGTTCATCAAATAAATCCTTTAGATTCCAATGTGATTAAACAACTTGCCAGTATCTATGCTGATCAAGGGCGGTTAAATGATGGGTTAAATCTTTATATGAGGATATTTGATCAAAATATGGATGTTAAAAATGCCCATAAAAAAGTACCTAAGTTTGAATATGATGAATTGAATGTTCTTGCTGAATTATACATGCGGAAAAGGTTATGGAATGCTGGGGTAAAAGTCATAAGAATGGCATCTAGATGGTTGCAAAATAGAACTGATGAAACCTGGTGGGATGAAAAGAGTTCTGTTCATGACTATGAATTTGATGAACGAAGATTTGAAATCCTTCAAACAATGCCCACAATAGACCAAGAAGTTTACAATCGAGAATATAAATTACCCATCGATATAAGGCATAAATTAGGATATATAAGATTAGAAAAAGGTGATAAAGATGAAGCCATGATTCATTTTAATTATTTATTTGATGAAGAAGACGTGGATGATTTATTATTTGATGCTGGTAAAGTATTAGAAGCCAATGGCTATTACAAAGAAGCATTAGAATTTTTAACCCAAGCATCTATGTATGAAGGAGATGATTTTTTTGATAGAAGAGAATTAAATACCTTATTGGGGAAATGTTTTCTTGAAGTTGAGGATTATGGTCAAGCAAAAGAGGTTTATCAAATACTTTTAAAAGAAACCCCCCATGATGTAAATATTAAACTAGCATTGGTGGAAGCATTGTTTTATCTTAACGAGACAGAAGAATCACAAAACTTATTGATGGAAATAGAGATAGAAGGACTGATAGGAGAAGAAAATGAAACTGAACAGGTTGATAATGAAATTATGAAGGAGGATAAAGAAAACCAGGAAAATTTTGATAATTTATCTCTTATCAAGAACAAACATTTTGTTACTGCACGGAAAGATCAAAAATTAAGTGAAGAAGCCAAAGCTGGTCTCAATGAAATTGCTACCAGGAAAGTTTTAGAAAAGTATCGTCGTATGGAAAGATTAGAAAAATCCATGCAAGAAGGAAATGAAGTAGCAACTAATACCTGGATGTACTTAGCATCTCAATTGATAGATGTATTTATGAATGTCCCCAGTTTCTTCCCTAGAGATAAAAATAGAACTTTCAAAGGAATTGTTCTGTATAAACGGAAAACTATGGGAATTGATGATAGATTAGCCAGGATTTATAATTTACATGAAGGTATGACAGCTGAAGATCCTAGTAATTCGACTAGACTGTTTTTAACCGCCACAGTTGAGTTTCGAGGTATAACTTATGATCAATGGTTTCTGATATTTGTTCAATATGCATTATTACTCGAATCATCCAAAAAGGATCCTGTAAATGCTACACATATCGTAGAAGTGGCCATGAGTGTTAGTGTATTTGTTCAAGATAAATCCAAAGATTCGTTGTTGAAATTGGTACGATTAGTCCTTGGAGTCCATAATGAAGATTTCATGACCGTGGTAATGAACTTTGTTCGTCATTTCCTCTCTGGGAATCAGTTTTCTCCATTTATCTACAAGTTTTTCTTGTGCTGTTTTTCATCAGGAATTGAAGCCTGGGAAGCGTTTTCCAACTATAATCATCAAAAGTACTTTTTAAGACAATTGAAAGCATTTGATTCTATAACCACAAACAAAAATATCACCGGAATGGCAACCATAACCGCCCCTTACAAACATCACGAATTGGGTAAAGAACACGGTGAGTTATCGTATGTTTATGCCAGTTTATTAGGAGGCTATAGAACCTACATCCCTCCTATAGTGTATTTGAATCGGGCTTATAGGCACTACAATAAAGACCCTACCGTCTGTCTCGCCCTAGGTTTGGCCCATGTTCATAGGTCTATGCAGAGACTTAGTGCTAACAGACACTTACAATTACTTCAAGGAATAAGTTACATCTTAGAATACAGAGAATTGAGGCTATTAAACGCCACGGTATATGAACAACAAGAGATTGAGTTTAATATGGCCAAGCTCTTTCATATGTTAGGGCTTACCAATGAAGCCATTATGCACTACAATAAAGTCATTGAATATCATGACGACATCGAAGACATCGATCATGATCTTCTGATGGAAGCCGTGTTTAATTTGACGTTGATATACAATATCAATGGTAATTCCTCAATGGCGCGAGATTTAAGTTCCACATACTTAGTTATTGAGTAGTGCGAGACAAGGAGAATAAATTTGTATAAAGTAAAGAAAAAAAAAGAGAGACTAAGAGAGACCTACAACACAAAACCTATGGTGAGATTAAAACAAAGATTTATTCTATTTGATATTCTTTATCCGCCTAAAGAACGAGGTGAAGAGACCAGGGGATTTTCACAAAGTCCTCAGACGGCATTACTTGCATTGCATAGGTCATCGCCTGCGAGTGTTAATCCTAAAACAGTGACCAATGCCATTCGTCAAGTGATCCAGGAATACTATGGAGACTATGGGTCGAGTTTTGCCATGCAGTTGAATTTGAAGTACTTTAACAACAAGACGTCATCGGGGATTATACGAAGCGGGAGACAGAATTACCAGTTTATTATAGCTGCGCTAACGTTAATAAACCAGATAGAAGGCAATAGTGTTATAATACGATGCAGACACGTCAGTGGGACCATCAAGAAGTGTGAGGAGATGGCCATTGCTCAGAATAGGGAATTGATGGTTCGAATGAGAAGAGCTGAGGGTAATGATTTAATGGTTGGCATGTATAATGTGTAGTATTAGTTAAATATATTGATAATGTATTGATAGTGTATTAATGGTGTATTGATAGTGTATTGATAGTGTATTGATAGTGTATTAATGGTGTATTGATAGTGTATTGATAGTGTATTGATAGTGTATTAATGGTGTATTGATAGTGTATTGATAGTGTATTGATAGTGTATTAATGGTGTATTGATAGTGTATTGATGGTGTATTCATAGTGTATTCATAGTGACTACTTAGCAACTACTTAGCATTCCTGTGTTGTGACTCCTCTGTTGTTACTGCCTTCCTATCTCACTAAACTACATATTTCACTTCTTGTCTTTGTCTCGTTCCTCATATCTGACTATGCGCTTACATGGAAACCTCATTATATAAACCCAGAGATCACCAGCAATCTTTTCTAATCCACTATGACTGACTACAGTATATACTTGGTGACCGACTCTACCATGGTACCAGAAAGTTGTACTTTCTTGGAGCAGGTAGAGAAGGCGGTCAACTCTGGAGCTACCATAGTCCAATTGAGAGAGAAACAAATTTCCACATTAGATTTCATTGATAGAGCTCAGAAAGTCCATGAAATCACGGCCAAAAAAGGTATTCCTTTAATCATCAATGACAGAATCGATGTTGCTTTAGCCATTGGCGCCGAAGGGGTTCATGTGGGTCAAGATGATATGCCGGCAAAATTGGCCCGGCAATTGCTTGGTCCGGATAAGATCTTGGGAGTAACTTGTTCTAATCCAGAAGAAGTAGCTCAAGTATGTGAAGAAGACGTAGCTGATTATGTAGGAATTGGAACCATTTATGCTACGGCCACCAAAACTGATACTAAGACTCCCTTAGGAGCAGGTCCTATTGGAATTAGAGCCATGTTGCTGGAATTGGGGAAAAGAAACCACAATTCTTCCAATCCAATAAGATGTGTTGGAATTGGTGGAATCAACGAAACCAACGTTGCCAAAGTAATGTATCAGTGTCAAGTCCCAGGCCAACACTTGGATGGTGTGGCTATAGTTTCTTGTATTATGGCTAAACCACAAGCCGACCAAGCTACCGTTATCCTCAAACAGCAATTCGAAAGTATTCCGCCATGGGTTAAAGGCTTTGAAACTAGTGATTATAATGATTGTACACAAGAAATCACAAAACAAGTCCAAAAAGTCAGAAAAACATCGCCTTTGGTTCACCACATCACCAACAACGTGGTGAAGAATTTTAGCGCCAACATCACATTGGCAATTGGAGCGTCTCCGGTGATGTCGGAATTGGCTCAAGAGTATGAAGAGTTTGCTACTAAAGTGCCTCATTTGGCGTTGGTGTTAAATTTAGGAACTCCCACGCAAGAAATGATGGCCGTATTCACTCATGCTTTACACGTATATAACAAATACGGGAAGCATATTGTGTTTGATCCTGTAGCCGCCGGGGCCACCACCGCTCGCTTAGAGTGTTGTAGATTGTTATTAAATGCAGGGCAGATGTCAGTGATCAAAGGGAATATTGGTGAGATCCTGGCCATTGGGAAATTAACCGCTTATAAGGCCAAAGACTCCGATAAAGAGTTAATGCGTGGAGTTGATTCCATTGGAGAATTAAGCCCTCAAGAGATTGTCAATTTGGGGCAAACCGTGTCAAGAGACTTCAAGTGCGTGGTGGTTGTCACCGGACGAGTTAATTATATTATAGACGGATTTTGTACTCACAAAGTTGTGGAAATCAATGGAGGCAGCGCGTTATTGGGATCAATTACAGGCTCTGGTTGTTCGTTAGGTAGCACCATCGCATCGTTTGTCGCAGCTGAGGCTGATTCTGCCAATGGAGACAAGTTTAGCTTATATGAAGCTGTTGTTAGTGCCGTTGCTTTATACAACAAATGTGGACAAATGGCAGCATCAAAGGCATCTGCGCCGGGTTCTTTTATATACCAATTTTTGGATGAGCTTTATAACACCACCAAAGAATAAACGTTGTGTTGTGTTGTGTTGTGTTTGTAGTGTTATTGTACTGCGATTGTACTGCGATTGTACTGCGATTTCTGATTACATCTCTTTTTATTCTCTTATCACATCTCTACGCGTTAATGGTGGTTAAAGGTAGAGGCCATTACAAAAATGACATAGACGTCCCTCCACCAACACCCCGAATATCCAAAATCGCTTCCCTTAAACGATTTCCTGATAAAGACTATGCCAAATCCTTACTTCATGATATTGCAAAGTTAGTGGCGCCTATTATTCATGAGAACAATTTTACCGTGGGATTACTATGTGAGATGTATCCTAAATCAGAAGCATTACTTGGACTTAATATAAATGGGGGCGCCAAAATCATGCTTCGACTTCGATACCACTCTAATCCCAAAAGTTTCCTTCCTATGGGTGACATTATAGGAACCATGCTTCATGAACTTACACATAACATCCATGGTCCTCATAACGATAAGTTCTACAAGTTTCTAGATAATTTAAAGGATCGATTTGAACAAATTCAGTACAACCCCTCTTCAGTAAAAAACTACATCTGTGAAGAGAATAAACTTGGTGGAAGCGCTAGGGATCTCACCAAATCAATTCGTGATAAAAGGGTTACTGTGCTATCTAAAGGTAAGTTCAAAATAGAATCCAAACGATTAGGAGGCAAAGCCAACAATGGAAATCTCCGATTATTGGCCCTTGAAGCTGCAGAAAGAAGACTCCAAGACAGCAAATGGTGTGGAAATGAAGCCAATGCAGAACCTCTGCGTGATGAATTAGAGATCATAGACTTAGAAGACGCCGAATCTCAGGAATCCCAGCCCCAGAAATCCCAACCAAAAAAGTCTCCATCTGAAAAACCACAACCTCAAAAACCACAACCTCACACCAATGTCATTGACTTGACTAATCCTTCTCAGGAAAATAATGATAATCCCGATATTATTGTCCTTGATTAACATACTGTATATAACGGCACCATACGAGACAGCGTATAGAAAAAACAAAACTATGCTCAGATGTTCATGCGCATCTACAACACTATAGTTTCCTTATGGCCAGTGATAATTTAAAACCAAACGGGGCTAAAAAAGTCAATAATTTTTCAACCAATAGCTTAAAGACAATGATGAGTTCAGTTCATAGTTCGGGGACTTCAACTCCGGTGACTATGGAAAAGACGGATTCGGTCATTAACTTGACTAAACCGCCATTGTATGGGATCTACAATGAAGATTCTGTGCTTGATTTAAGTGATAAGGATAAATCTAATAATGGAGAAGAAGATGACGATGCAGGTGTTACTATGGAGGTAAAACCAACAGTGAAAAGCAAACCCAGTAGTCCAGTGAATGACCGGTCTCAGATCAAAGTATCCAAGTTAATATTTGAATTAGTATTTGATGTTATTATATTGACTTTATGTGCTCTTATTTATAATGAATTATCCAGTCATATCAGAAATGATCACATAAAGCTTGATAAGTATGCTTTCCAGCCATTGTATATCACGGAGTTACTTTTGTCGAATTCATTAAGAGGTATAAAACCATTATCCGCCATCAAAGTCACGGATAAATATGTCAATTATGGTGTGGTTTTAACAGTACAAGGATTATTTATGGGATTGGTTCATCCCATAGCCGATTTTGCCCTTCCGGAACATTGTAGTGACCGATTATTATCGTCCAATCCTAATAAGAAACAATTCAATAGAGGCAATTTCTTTAATGATTTACTAAGACTGTTGATCACTTTCTTAGGTATCAGTTACGCCATCAGAAACATTGAATGGAATTCCCAACTTCAAGTTCTGATTGTGTGGTCATTAATTAATCCAGGATTATGGTTATTATTAGATGGTACTATTAGTGGGTTCTTATCAAGTTTAATGCTTTCTATTTATGCCTGCTTATACGTACTCTTCACCAACTTTGATACTTTTGATAACTATGCTAATTCCTTATCATTTTATGATCTTGTTCCCATTTGGTTATGGATAGGAAGTTTCTTCTTCTGTGGTGCCACCATTTTCGGTAAAGTAGGCAGAGCCTTATTCAGTAAATAGAGACAATATAGATAAATCTATAAATCTATAAATCTATAAATCTATATATCCATGTATTGCAGCCTGTGTGCGCCAACCATCTCACTCATGTCTCGCTAGAAAAATTCTCACCAATCAAACTGTTTTCAAATAATCCTAAACAATCCTAAAACACTCTCTTTTAATAATGTCAGGAGGTTCGGTTCCTATATGGAAAAAGTATACCAGTGGATCCAAAGGGATCTGGGAAAAGTTTAGATTAATGTTTTCTTTAGTTCCTAATAGATCTACTGGTAATCCAGTCGTCAGTTTATTTAGACAATCACCACCAGGGAATAGAATCCAAGAAGCTAGAGAATATAAAGATCCTGTCACTATACCTGCCGGAGATATTAGAAACAACAGTTACCAGTACAAAGATTTCAGAAGAAGCTATCCACAAGTTCATGGGTTTGATCAAAGTAAAGTGTCAGGGTTATTAAAGTTAGGTTCAGCACAATCCCCAAGAATATCTATTGGAGAAAAAGGTAATAGAGAATTACAATTATATAATGATCCACAAACTCCAGTAAACTTATCCACTACTTTGGCATCGGTTGACCCCCAACTTATTAAAAATGAAGTGTTGGGTGAACAAGGTGGACCTATAGTGGCTCCCTCATTACATAAATTCCTGTGGAAAATTGTATCAGAGAATCAACATGGGATGTACAGTGACGACTATCCATGTCGTATGTTCACTGAAGCCAAACCAGAGTCCGGCGCATAGACAAAATATATTATCGGCTATATAGTTTTATACTTTAATTTGAAGTCATTAAAAGTTCCTAGTCCGTAGAGTGCGTTCCAAGTGATCAAGTAGTTTATGGTAGTATTGTTGGTGCCAGAATCATTCAAGAATCGGTCCACACCGGCTAAAGTTTCGCATGGATGGATTAAGAACCACGTTCCTGGTAATAAATTATGGTTATCAAGGATTAAAGGTGGTCCTTTGAGAAACTTTATGTCCTGAATATTGTACATTAGTACTAATTCATCAAATTCTCCTTTATTTTCTTGGACCTGAAAGTGTAATATAGGAACTTGAAAGAACTTATCGTAGGAAATAACAAACGTAATCACATACTTGTCATACTTGAGTATTAAGTTCAATAGTTTCTGGTCATTTACTACGTAGACCTTGTTTTGAAGTATTGTAGAGGGATGGGCAATGTCTAAATTATTGACCAAGATATCATTGAAGTCATCAAGGGATTGGTTAAATTGGTCATTAGTTAATAGCATAATCCGCATTCCCAATTATGTACATTCATTGTATCGTTAAATATTGCGATATACACTAAAGATAGGAGAAGCCACTTCCTCTTTCAACATTTGTCTTAGATGTGTTTTTAAAGTTTGTGTGTTATCTCCAACTAGAGCAGTAAAATTAGAGCAGTAAAACATTCAAGACTAAGGCTTTTCATTCTTAGGAGTAGACTCATTCAATAATCCCAGTTTCCCATTATATAATACCCCAGCATTACTAGCACTTATAGAATTCCTATTGTAAATCTCTTTAACTTTTTCAGCATTAGGATGTCTCAATGGAACATTACTGGGGATATTAACTTTACTATTTTCTCCCAATTGCTTTTGCATGGCATAATCTCCACTATCGAAATACTTCTTATCTTTGAATTTAGACGACAATATTTGTTGTCTTGTGGGTAATTTTCCGTACATCTTGTAGATTTTCAACTCATCCGGAGTCAATTTATCCAAATCAAGATTTTGACTGTTTGGTGGCGGCTTTAATGGATCATCGTCATGCATTGACATGTTAATACAAAGTGATAATTAATGACTATTTTCCTGGTATTACAGCAAGTGAGGAGGAGGCTGTGTGCGGGCCACGACCCAAGTCTCTCTAGTGGATTGTTCTAGATATATATTGTTTTAATGGATTGTTACAATTATATGTCTATAAAAGCTTATTATATATACAGGGAAGGAATTGATACATTATAATGGCTATATCAACCAAATATACTATTGTATCATACACTTCTAACGGAATAGGGAGCCAATTGGGCAATCTCTCAATCACTAGTTTGAACTTAACTTGAGTCTCATTGACATTAGGGGACTTAAAGTTCCCCGTGACCTTGATTTGTAGGTATATATCAAAAGAATTTAGATCTTTATTGAAAGAATTGGAATGGTAGAAATCATGACTGAGATCAAAATCAACAGGATACATGGCTGGCCAGCATAATTTTATAAAGAGCAAATCCTGTGGAGATAATGATTGATTGTAATTATTTATCTTCACTAGAAGATTCTTGGAGTCTCCATCTTTTATGGGATCCATAATGATTGTGTCTTCAGAATTTGTAAATGTGTTTTTATCCTGTATAGGATAATCATACACTATGTAGTGAGAATCATTAACGACATTGATTCCGGCTAATTCCACATTAGGTGGTTGATAATCGGGAATGTTGTAGTATTTGGGGATACTAATCAAATGGGTTTCTGTGTTGGCCCTTACACATCCCAATAATAATAGTAACACCAATATCAACATGAAACAATAGTTAAAAAGCTATACTGAAAAACTTCTGCGAATATATCATGGGGTCACGTGGTTTTCTATAGATTTAACCACCCTTCCATTAGTCACTATAAGTATTTTCCCTGATAAGATTATTTTTTCGATTTGACAATTGGTGGAATTTATAAACGATTTCAAAAAATGATAATCATATTTCCATCCAATCAAGTTTAACGTCTTCAATTTGGGGAATAATCTTTGATTGAAGAATACCGAGAGCCGCTCTTTAGATAAGGTTTTGACAATGGTGGTAGTGTGTAAAATTATAAGAAGATGATTCAATTGGGTAACTTTTGGTTCATTCAAGAAAGTGGAAAACCGTTCCAGTAAAATAAATGAATTGTTATCGGTGTAGACGAGGTGTAATTCAGTTAATGATTGATGAGGATCAAATTGATGCAATTGGAATGGATAATCCCATGAACAATTGATTAATTTAAGAACTTTGAGGTGAATATTGTTATTATGGTCTTGCCAATTGAAATGATACTTATGCAAAGTTAGATACTTGATATTAGGAAAATTCACAAGATGATTCAAATCAAATATCTTGGGGGATCCTTGATTATGCGATAATCGAACAATGTTTTTCGGATTGGGATTCTGTTGATAGTAGGTAGACTCATCATGTTGACTAGGGTCATAATGTAATTCCATCCGTTCAAATTTCCCCTTTCTATACTTTAACCAATTAGAAGAATTATATGAGTTTATAATCAATTCCCGAGCCTGGAGTTTGTTAAGAATTTGTTCAAAAATATCAATTTGCCATTCTCCATATCCAAAACAGTCTACAATTCGAAATGTTTGAATGAATTGTTTATTACTTAGGCAAAACTTTTGAAAATCAGGATTTTGAATATCATGCCAAGTTCCCTTCATCTTTTGAAATAATAACCATTTAAACTCAGTTCTTACTGTTTTATTAGTACTGGACAAGTTAATAATATCTTTTCTCGATATATATTCTATTATTAGCTCTAAAACATCTACTGGTAACACATATAATTTGTCATATTTTAATCTTTTCCTCATGTCAATTTGTGATAATATATTTAACGCAACTATGGTAACGCAACCATTTTAGATATCCCGCGATTACCTCTATAGGCTTTTTATGGACTTTGATTATCGTCTCTTACAAGAACTAATAGTCAATTCAGCCGAAGAGATAAAGACCGATTTTGCAAATAATATATTCCATTGGTTTCCCTTGGTTGTCATTGCTAATCCTGAACATTACAATCCACCATTTATCACGAATTTTCATCGATTACTAAGAGGTTATCAGGTGTCAGAGTTCATAGTATCAGTTATAGACATAGTTTGTTTATTTGCTGATATATTTTACGGATTCTTTCGATTATTTTTTTCATTAGCAGTTTGTGGATTCACTTCATTTGTTAATTTTACCTTTTTCACGTGGTTACTGATCACTATTCTTTATCGATGGGATATAATTAACTTGAAACGATTAGATTTATCAGTGGTATTATGAAGGTTGGTGGGTTTATTAAATTTTCCATCGGAATAAGTCTACTTCTTGCTTTGTTATCATTAAGATATTCTGTTCAGGACTTATTTGATTTTATCTATTGGATTAATACTAGACGAATCTCCAATTCAGAGCCTCCCCAAACTGTGTTTGGTGATTTTCAATTCAAACCTGAAGAAAGATTCGATAGGGGCAATTTAGTTTACGCTTGGACAATAGCAATAGTGTTAGTTGTGGCTGCATCTTATGCTGTTGCATAATTTATAGATATATGTATGTATGTATGTATGTATATATATCTATCTATCTAAATACATTACATGGGTTGATTTTGAGTATCCCATACTATAGTAACAGGACCATCATTATTTATATTAACATCCATCATTTCTCCAAATTTCCCATCTTTAACTCTTTCATTCCCAAGACTTTGTTTCAATTGTTTCAAGAATTCCTGATATAAATTGAATGCATCTTCTCCCTTAGCCGCAGCGTGGAAATCAGGTTTTGTTCCCTTCTTTATGGTTCCATATAACGTAAATTGTGACACCGATAACACCGATAACTCTTGATCATCCATTAATGACTTACTCCAAGGTTTACCTATGTACTTTCCTGTGGTGGCTTCTTGAGTCAAGTCTTCAAATACTCTTAAACTAGTGATCTTCTTACTGAGCTTATTGATATCTTCTATAGTATCTTTAGTGGAAATCCCCACCAAGATCATTAATCCTTTCTTGATTCTGGAGGTTAGTAGTGAATCTACAATCAAAATTCTCTTTTACACATACGATGAGATCACTTCATTATCTACAGAAACCGAAGCTTGTTTGACCTTTTGAATTACAACTCTCATTAAATCTATATAAACCTATAAATTTGTCGCGGTCTCTCATCAATCGTCATTAAGAATAAAATCACAGAAATATTTAATCCCAGCAAAGATTTCGTTTCCTACAGGTTCGATATATTTGCTTGGTAATAAGAATCCGTGATTCCCACTGTCTCTAAGTTTAATTTGATAAGCCCAAAATGCTTTTTCATGGTACATGAAATCCAAAGCAGTTCCAGCGCCTAAATCGGGAATTAAGTCCAGATCTCTATCTTGACAAGCAGGCAAAACATTATAGTATTTGCCGCCAACTAAACGGATATTTTTAGCGATACCATAAGCTAATTCCATCAAGTTTTCTTCGTCTCTTGGTTCTTGTTCACAGGAGTAAGCGTATGGGAACAAAACTTCTTGAGCATAGGAATGAAGATCAATGTAACCATAGACTTGATGGTTATAGTTGGTGTGAATCAAATAATCATGCCATATTTTGGCTTCTTTGGCTTCGAAAGGAGCTTCTCCTGAATATTCTTCTCCACAGGGCCAATCAGAAGAATGAGTCCAGTGGTAATCATAAGAATGATCAATGTCAACTCCTTTACAATGGTCCACGGAAGTGTCTTGTCTATTTTTCCTCCATAATCTGTCATGATTCCAAGTGTATTCATAACCATCGGGGTTTAAAACGGGAATGAATAAAAAGTCCAATTCATTTAATATGACGTTGGGGTCTTGAACATAGAGGTGTAACATAGAATATAATTGATAACACACAGTAGAAATAGAAATCCATTCTCTAGCATGAACACCTCCAGTAATAACAATGGTTTTTCTGTCATCATGGTTATCACCTTGTTGACCAGAAACATGAACCACTTTATAAGGTCTCTTTTCATGAGTTTCACCAATGGTTTCGATCTTGATAATTTCAGGGAATGAACTTTCTAATACATCAAGCCAAGCGCTTATAGTCTCTAAAGGTCTATAGTCTTTGAAAAATAAATCGGATAACACATTTTGTTTCATATCGTTAACAACGTCTTCAGTGGCTTTATAACTGTATTCAGAAGATTCTGATTTAGCCGATGTTTTAAAGTCTTTAGGATAAGTTTCAAAGACCGCTTGAGGTAAATCTTTAATGATAATTTCATGATCAAAGTTACCAAACTTGGTATTCAATTTATCCAAATCACTGCTACTCATTTGAATATCAATCTCGGTAGAAATAGACGATTTCAGCCACACTTTATATTCTTGTTGTTGTAATAAACTGGTCTTTAACTCAGCGTTATCCTTATAGTTGATTCTGACAACAATGTCATCTTGATATTGACTCAAGTTTATAGGTAAGTCATCTTCATTCAATGTGGAGTAATGACTTGGAGTATTTGGGTTCGATATAAAGGGAAATTGCAACCCATAGGACAATCCAACAAGTGAAGTGATTGCAATTACTGACAACTTCATATTGTTAGGAAATAAATAGTGAAAGAAACAATCAGTTTAAGAAATAATCAGTTTCAGCTTTAAAATTTCTCCTTAGTCAACGCTCACACAGGATAAGAAATTTCTTGGTGTCAGGGCTGAGAAAATGCTGCAGAGAGAAGGTGAAAAAGGGCTGAGAACCGGTGGAGATTGAGAAACTGCTTTAGATTGAGAAACTGCTTTAAATTGAGAAACTGCTTTAGATTGAGAAACGGCTTTAAATTAAGAAAACTACAACAACTCATGAGCTTAGTTTGGGACTTAATTTCATTATGTGTGTGTAGTAGGGGTCTCTATAACACATGTAACTTGCAGTTGCCTCCACATCTTGAAAAAGGAGGACAAATGCAATTTTTGACCAATTTGACCCTTAGCATGACTACTATATATTACATGCTTAAGGTGATGAATTATTATAAAAAAGTACCTAAATTGGAGTATTTGTATAAACTTTGTCATAATAGTGAATTTATAGTTACTGTAACCTACTGGACGCTTATATTTTTCTTCCCCCACAAGTTGAACTCCGATTCTTTTGATGTTGACATTGTGCTTGATTTACAAATCCATCTATTTCCATATATATTCTTGTCTACTAATAGAGAAGGGTTACACCAGAAAAGACGTCATTTGGGACATGTATTGACCATCATCGCGTACCTTGGAGGATATTGGGGGTACGTGGAATGGATATACAGGAATGAAGACAACTTTGTCTATCCATTTTTGAGACACGAGAGCGTAGGCGGTAGATTGGTGTGGATATTGGGGTTTATAATGATGAGTGTGGCCCATGAGGTGTGTATATAGGGGGGATATGGGAGGAGATGTACAGTTATAGAGATATAGTTATAGAGATCTAGTTATAGAGATATAGTTATAGAGATATAGTTATAGACTTATAGTAATAGACTTATAGTAATAGAATTGTAACAATAGACTCATAGTCTAGACTTATAGCAATAGATTTATAGCAAAAGTTTTATAACCCTATACAACCCCCCTACTCTACCTTCTTTACCTTCTCCTCTCTATTCACCATGTTATACACCTTCCTCATTAGCAAAAACTGACTAAATCCTATCATTCCTACTAAACAGAATATAGCCGCCCGAGAATACACATTCTCCACATTCAAAAACTCATAAGGAAATCTGCCCCCAGCTTCAAAATCAATCAAATAATGTAACCATACCCAATACACTGAGGCAAGAAATAAACAACTAGCAAAGGCCACATTTGTTGACATGGACCAATTAGGCATAAAAAGAAAGAAATCAATTCCTAATGATACTACGGGCATAAAATGAATGGATAAATCAGTAATAATATCTATCCCCACAACTCCATCTTTAGCCAAAATATCAATAAAGAAAAGTCTTAATGGCCAATACACCAAAAACACTACGATCTCTAATACAAACCCAATAGCATGAATGTTATTCTTAATATCATATAACCTTTGTGACTTAAACAAATGACTTATAAACCCTAGAAAAAACACCCCAATTGAGTACATTAACGATAAATTAGTCAAAAATTGCCATTTCCCGGCCCCTTGTAAATGCTGGGGTAAAGGTAAATCGCCTAATCTGATTAACCCAAACACCCCAATCGCTACTGATAATCCATTTAACGTTAACACTAACGGATGACCTATTTTAGCCTTTGTATTAACCATGATGAAGCAACTCAAGTTTAATTCCCACCTAATCAGGCAATTAGTGCATTTTCTACGGTGGGCCCTCACAACTTAAGCCGTGTTAATTCCGAGAAGCTCCGTTTGAGGCATTTTTGACAGGCTTTTGATTGCAACTTAGTTTGATGGGTCATATACTGTTTGTTTGTGACGAGGTATTTATAACTAGAAGTTGTTTGTGAAAAGTTGTTTGTAACCCGTTGTTTGTAACCCGGTATTTGTTGTTTGTGAAGACCTGTTAACGATTGTTATATGTGCTTAAAATGGACAGTTATCGTTCCAACTCACCTGAGTCTGGGAAGAAAAATAGAAGATCTGTAGCTTGTAAAAGCTGTCATAGTCTAAAAGTGAAATGTACTCCGGCAGATGAATTAAATCCTGAAGGTCCCTGTATTAGATGTCTTAATTCCAATCGGGTTTGTGAAATAGACATCAATCAACCTCGTAAAAGACGAAGAAAGGCGGAGATTTTGGAGGAAAGAAAACATGCTATTGATTCTACTTCTCATGACCAAAAAGAACCAGAATCTCATGATGAAACGGTTTCGAAGTTGAAAGCTGAAGTGGCTTCATTAAAACTGAAACTTGATACTGTTAATAATGGGAGTCATCAAATGAATGATTCTGCTCATCACCTTAATGGGGCTCGTAATCGAAATGGTACTAACTCTCCATTATTTGTATCCCAGCATGATTTAGCTACTGAATTGAAAATTTTGTCTGAAGGTAATGGTCCTGATATGAATAGTATCACTGATACCTTAAGAAAAGCCAGTGATTCTCGAGCAAAGTATATTAATGAAAATGGTGGTGCTTTTGATCTCATATCGAGAAATATTATCCTGGAACAAGAAGCCCAACAACGTTATGATATTTATAAAACCTTAATCTATGAAAAGTTCCCCTATATAGATTGTCCTTTTGAATTATCAGCTAAGGAGTTTTCTCAACAACAACCATTTCTATTCAATTCCATCATGTTGGTTACCAGTAACATATATAATGGTACTGATTCTAAAAATGTTCAAGCTATAGATGCCGAATGTGTTACAACTTTATGTACTCAGATTCTTATTCAAGGGAATAAAACAGAGGAATTATTGAAAGCCATACTGAGTTTGGCTTTATGGTATAATACTCCAGAATTGTTTTATAAAAGAAGATATCATCTTCTTAATACATTGGCAGTTACTTTATTACATGATTTGGGGGTTCTTTTATCTAGTGAAGACGAAATGAATGGTGTTGGTCCAAGTGCTATGGGTTTACAACAATGTAAAATTGTTATATTGCTTTATACTTCTTCGGTCACCATTTCTTTGATATTGAGACGTCCAGTTAATGTCAATTGGACTGCTATTGTTGAACAATGTTGTGTACGTATAGAGACCAGTGGTAATGAAAGATTAGTTGATTTGGCTAATTTCCTGAGGTTAAATCATCAACTAGAGAGAATTCATAATATAATTCATTGTTCTCAATCGTCCCAAGGGGGTGCTTCTTTGATGTATATAAGACGAGAATTCCAAAATACCTTATCCCGAATCAAATCCACTATTAGTAAGAAAGGTACGGCTTTGTTGTCTTATTATTATTCCGTGGAGGCTTATTTACATGAACCTATGTTACATCAAATTTCTAATGATGAAGAAGATATTGAGCCCACGCAGATCAAATATGAGACAGTAAAATCCATTTCTTTGTGTACTACCGCCTGTATTAAATCCCTTCATCAATTTATAAGCTTGGGAAGTTCCAAAATAGCTATGCTCCCATTAATTTTCACTGCAAGAATCGTATATACTGCTGGGATGTTATTGAGATTAAGATATTTAACGCTATGTCTCCCAGGAAATGTTGAACGAGACCTTGTTCCTCCTTCTGTAATTACCATTGTACAAAACTTGAATAGTGTTGTGTCATCGGCAATAGAAAAATATCCCTATAATTATTTATTGAAAAAGACATCATTAATGTTACACTTATTCATTCAAACTTATGGTAATCAAGTTCAAAGATTACTCAAGACCGGAAACAATCAATTATTTGGTTCAAAAGATGTCCCTCTGACAAAACTAGATAAAACTTCTAGCGACCAATCTAAGTTGTCACTTGATATATTATATTATGTTGCTAATTTTAGAAAAGAACTAAAGGATTATGTTAGTATCCAAGAAAAACATAAACTGAATAATTGGGGTGATTTTTCTTCTTCATCGTCTGTGAATGGAATCTCTCCACCTGCTGATCATTCACCTTCATCAAGGAAAGATGATAAACCCTCTAGTGACATGAATGATTACCAATTAAGTTCTGGTCATTCTACCAAAATGCTGCCAACATCAAGTGGGAGTAGTTTCTTTGGTAATAATATTACTGCAACTACTGATAGTATCAATACAAATGAAAGACAGCCCATAACTATTCCTAATTCAAATAATTATCCGTCCACAATGAATGAAAGTATATCCATGGTCAACAACAACAGCAACGTCAACAACATTGACAATTCAGTCAATTCTACAACTCAAGGAGGTTTCCCTGATAATTATAGCCAAATGCCAAATCAACAAGAGTTTTTAAATATTGCTGCTTTTGAAGAGTTGAATAAAGGTATCAATAACATTGGTGAAGAGTTTTGGTCAGATATTTTGAATCCTACTAGCAATAACTTCAATTTACAAGGGAAATCCTACAACTCTGCTGATGATATATTCTTTCGATAGATTTATGGTTTAGATGACTTTATATAATGTTTATAATATATTTATTCACTGATTACGCGATCTCAATCTCGATCTCTATATCATTTTTTACATCAATATATTCATTGACACAAATCTCTATTCAAATGAAATCTAAGAATAATTCTTCCACGCATTTCAGTGTAATAGATATATTAAGAATCATAGCTGGATTGCTCTTCTTTAATGCCCTTCTATCTTATTGGTTCACTTCATCGACCACTTGGGGTTATGATGGTAAATGGTTAAGTCCAAGATACATTAAACTACGAGTCACTAATAACTATGTGAATTTGACACTAGATGAACTCAGCATTTACAATGGTTCTGATCCTCATTTACCTATATACATTGGTATTAATGGTAAGGTATATGACGTGTCCCGGTCAAGACACATATATGGACCATTGGGACCCTATCGATTCTTCAGCGGTAAAGATGCTGCTAGAGCCTTTTCCACAGGATGTTTTAATAAACCTGATGAATTCACTTATGATTTACGAGGATTGGTGTATCAAGAAGCATTGAATGATATAGAAAAATGGCAAAAGTTTTTCCTTGAAAGTCATAAATATTGGTATGTTGGTACTGTACAACATGAACCCTTAACTGGAGATCCCCCTACACCGTGTACTCACGCCAAATATCCATTTGGTAACCATTAATATGAAAGCGTTTATATTAGAAATGCAATATACATACTAGCTATGTTGTTGTTCTGCTTGGTTTAAACTTTTTTGTAAAACGCTGATCAATTCTTGTTTATCCTCTATCCCTATACTAATTCTGATCAAATTCCTATCAACGTCCCATTCAGCAACCTCATCTAATTCCCCATAGTGAGCCAAAATAGTGTAAGGACAAGCCAATGTAAAATTAGTTCCTAAAGAGGGTCCCTTATGTAAGTTCACAGCATTGAAAAATGCAACTGCGTCCATAGGATCATGAAATAAAAATGAAATCAATCCACCATATCCCCCATTAGGGTTTTTAACTTCATCATAGTATTTTTTAGTGTCACTTATCAGAGGATAATAAACCTTTGATATTAATGGACTGTTTTGTAATTCTTCAACAACAGCTAAAGAAGTATCATTGATCTTGGCCGATCTTTGAGGGAAATCTCTAGAATTTCTTTCCAACACCAAAGCGTCATGATCCCAAAACATATCTTCATATTCTTTATTAAAATAAGATTTAAGTTGATCATATATGAATGAATTTGGATTTAAGACTAATGATCCGGCCATGACATTAGAATCACCAGAAAAAAGTTTGGTTAATGATGAAGCCACAATATCAGCATATGGTAATACATGAATGTTTAAGAAATTACCCACGGTTTCATCCACAACAATAGCAAATTTAAACTTATTGGCCAATTGTCTGATTTTTTTTAAATTAGGAGTCTTTAATAATGGATTCGAAGGACATTCACAAAATAAAGCTATGATATCAATGACATTATTTTCAAGGTTATCCTCTAGCTCTGCTAATGATTTATCATCACCTAACCCAAGAAAATGAACACCGGGTCCAAACTTCCTAAGAATATTCAATGTATCAACGTAAGGAAATCCAAAGCAAACGGACTTTTTCTTTCCTAAAATATCCAATAATGCCTGATGGGCATGGAAAATAGCTGACATTCCTGAAGGATATAAATAAACTTCTTCTTCAGTTAATTTTTCAAGTTCTTTACCGGTTTCAAACTCTTTATCAATAGTATTGTGAGAATTCTCTATATTACCAGAAATTCTTCTCTTTAAAGCCACTTTGGCTTCATGAGCAAACTTCAAATCTAAAATTCTACCATATTTTTGATCAATATAATTATCCGATTCAGATAAATTTTCATCTTGAACCAATTTATTCATTCGAATACTTGGAGAGATTCTTTGAATCTTTTTGGCTTGCATTTCTTGTTTAGAGCTCCCATTATAACTTATATGTTTCCCTTTAACAGTAGTCTCAGTTTCACCAGGAAATAATTGTTCCCACAAGTATTCAGCCTTACGGGAACTTATACCATCCCCTGAATGCTGCCAGAAATTTTTGGCCAACGGGAATTCATTACTAGGATAAAATACAACCCCAATAGTAGCGGCCACTTTGGTGGATGACTCTTCTGGTGTCTTTGGTGCCGGTGTCCCCAATTGTAATAATCTAATATTGACATTAGAATTCAACGTCTTGTCCTTAATAAACTCCCTACACAACTTAGCCACCTTATACGACGAAAAAATCATAGCTCGTTCATTTGTACGTCCATATACTTCTTCTATCTTAGACGCCAACTTGGTAATAGTCCAATGGATGGAAAATCGAGGGTATCCAGAACTTAATTGACTTATTACCCAATCTTCTCCCTCTTCATATCCAACAGTGGCTTCCCAAGTAGGCAATGTTACAGAAACTGCATGCTGTGTATTATTGGGAATAGTTTCTCCTACCTTCTGAGACGGTGTATTGACAACCATGTTGATATAATAAGTTCCTAGTCAAACTTGTCTTTAGTTAGTCATAATTATGAAGCGCTCTCTGTGGTTGAAACACACACGACCCCGCCATTGGGGTAATGAAAAATGGTCGATTTTTCTCCGGAATGGTATAAAACTAGATTTATTTAATTGAATTAATCTACACATAAATGTTACAAGGTTAACTTTTTTTTTTTGTTCTTCGTCTTCTTCTTCTTCTTCGTTGCTGTTGAGTTTATATGCGATTTAATAGTTGAATTCGTGAATTTTATCTATTTCTTTTGTAATTTTTATTTTCGTTTTTTTCTTCTTTTTTTGTTTCTCCTCTAGTGATTTCGTGATTACTTATGAGCGAATACAATTTACTGCACCTTCTTGTAACCTTTTAATATCTTCTTCTGGTTTTGGTTCTTCTTTCTTTGGAGCACGGTTATGTTGCATATGAGATTGTACCAAATGCCCAGCAGCTAAGGCAGAACAAAGAGAAAGTTCAGCAGCAAGAACTATAGAAGCAATGATCCGAGCCAATTGTCTAGCATTTTCACCAGGATTAGTTGGATGAGGCCCACGAACTCCTAAAAGTTCTAACATTGTACTTTGAGGTTTTAATATAGTTCCTCCACCAATGGTTCCAACTTCAATAGAAGGCATCGATACTGAGATTTGTAAATCTCCTTCGACTTCTTTCATTAAAGTAATACAATTTGATGATTCCACATTTTGAGCAGGATCTTGACCACAAGCTAAGAAAACAGCTGTAACAAGATTGGCAGCTTGAGCATTAAATCCTCCGACGGATCCCGCCATAGCAGATCCTACTAAATTTTTATCAATGTTTAATTCAACTAATGCTTTAACATCGGATTTAAGAACTTTTCTGATTACTTCACCAGGAATTCTAGCTTCAGCTACAACTGATTTACCTCTGCCTTCAATCCAATTAAGAGCGGCTGGTTTTTTGTCAATACAGAAATTCCCTGATACTGATATAACTTCCATATCATCCCAACCACATTCACTACGCATAAAAGCAAGACTGTGTTCAACCCCTTTGGAAATCATGTTCATCCCCATAGCATCACCGGTAGTAGTAACAAATCTAATATATAATAATGTTCCGGCTAAAGAACTTTTTATACTTTGTAAACGAGCAAATCTTGAAGTAGAATTGAATGCCTTCTTAACCACTTTTTGACCTTCATCAGAATCAAGCCAAATTTTAGCTGATCCAGCTCTAGCCAATGATGGGAATGAAACACATGGTCCTCTAGACATACAATCATGAGTTAATACTGTTTGAGTTCCACCACCTGAATTAATAGCCTTACAACCACGCATAGCCGATGCAACTAAACACCCTTCGGTGGTAGCCATTGGAATATGATATGGTTTACCGTCTACAATCAATGGTCCAGCAATCCCTACAGGTAAAGGCATATATCCAATAACATTTTCACAACAAGCACCAAATACTCTATCATAATCATAGTGCTTATGAGGTAAACTTTCGGTATCTAGAACTGGAGCATTCGCCAATTTACTGATAGCTTTACGACGAACCACAACAGCTCTCGCATTATCAGCTAATTGCTTTTCCAATGCATATAAAGGTAATTTACCAGCAGAAACTAAGGATGAAACTTCTTCATTACTCAAATCTTTGGTTTTACCTTCCTTCATCTTGGCAATACATTCTTCAAGTGGTAAAAGTGTTTTTGGAGCTTTAATTTCAAGCTCTTCATCACTTGAAGCTGAAGTATCTTCAGTTTCGCTACCAATAGTAGTGTCATCCTTTGAACCATTTGGTAAAGATTGTAAACTCTTTGATTGTCTTCTCTCTTTAGGTCTTGAAATTTCATGTTCAAGTAATTTATGAGTAGCAGACATTTGATGACGGGAAGCATTAAGTAAGTAAGCATTTATACAAATAGATACAACAAAACCAAACAAAATTAATTTGGAAACCATATTATCTCTGATAGCTGTACTTATCAAATCATAAAAACCAAAAATCAATTCTTCAACTTTAACAAAAACACCTAATGGAACCATAAGTTTTTGTTCTAATACAGTTACGACAGTACCATTAGGACCAATTGGAATATGTTTAGCGGCATTTTTTGACAAATAAAAAGCATCATCAAAATAACTACTTGCTTCATCATTAGCACTATTGTATAACCAGGAACTACCAATCCAAAATATATGGAAACCAAAGAAACCGGCAATCATAGCTAATTTAAATGAAAGAATAGAAGTATTTTCAAAGTCAAAAATAGAATCAGAAACAACCTTATTTTGATTTGCCTTTTCGGATATAATATTATTGGTAACCCATGAAGAAATACCATCTTCTTCTAAAGCTCTTTTTAAATTTTCAGTAAGACGAGCTCTATTAATTTCAACCTTCAAGGTAAGAATAGCAGCAAAAAATGTATAATTTAATAATAAATCAAATGCCAAAATCAATGAAGCTAATACTGAAAAGTTTTTTAACCCTTCTAAATGGCTAGCATATCCAGCAATAGCAAGTAAAGCACCAATAACAGTTACATGATCTCTGAGCAAGCTAACTGTATGTGAGGTAATGGTATTAGTAACGATTTCTCTCACATCAGTTTTTGAAGTGGAACCTTGCAGAATTAAAGTAGCAATAGATACTTTATGTTTAAACCCGATTATAGCCACTAAAAATGGTAATCCTTCACTCATTGAAATTAATGATACCTTTATATTTAATAACTTGGTAGCAGTTATCAAAGCGAATAAAAAGGCAAAAGTTGAAGAAATTAAAGTGGAAAACCCTAACCAAAAATTGGAACCGGCTTGCTTCATATCAAAGAAAACCTTAATTAACGTATACCACATAGCGATATATGCAAAAGTAATCAAACCCACATCAAAAGTTTCAGCACCTTGAATTAAAAATTTCACTTTAAGAATTGCAAACCGTAAATATTCAAAATAATGGCTAAGTCTATTACTATTTCTAATTTTCCAAGTAATACCATTATGAGTAATAGTATCAAGCCCTTTTAATGTATCCTCAGTTTGTTCAGAATCAATAATCAAGAATCTTTCATTATTATTAATACCATACAAAGCATTTTCAATTTCCGGGAAATTTTCATTATGAATCTTTCTAAACTTGAAAGGAACTAATGTTAAATGCTTATTGATATTTTGATAATCATCTAAATTATCAATTTCTATCCAATTATTGAACTTTGTATCACCAGGACCGTGATAATAGCTCATCGAAGAAGAAGTTTCAAATTCTGGAATATATTCATTGACAATCGACAAGTATGAAATCGATGCTAAGATAGCGATGGTTATTATGACATGTATGGGACGATTAGCTGAAAATTTAGCTATGCTCCCTAGCACTTTACTGGTTAATCCCATTATAGTAAAGACAAATTGATAAACGCCTAAAATTGATGTTAGTACTTCTAATTCTTGAATATAGTTACAATTCACACAAATGAAACCATTTAGAGATTTGTATAGTCTTCGAGAACTACATGAAACCATTTTGGTTAAATGTTCTTTGATCTTTTTCCATCTTTTCCATCTTTTTTTTTTTTTTTTTGTTTTTTACTCTTCTCTTTTTTCCATTTGGTTGACATATCACATTTTTACTAAACTGCTTTACATACTGTTACTATGCCGAAATAAGGTTGGTATAATATTCCTAAGAAACTTGTTTCCAAACAATGGGGTATATATATGTATATATATCCCTTAATAAATAGCCTTTTCTATAAAGTGTACTGACGTCTTAACTCTTCTGAGCGGTTAATCGAGACAAAGTTTTTTTTGGCTTTGAACGAGAGAAAAGAATAAACGAAGAGAGCCGCATAATCATGAGTGTGCATATAGAAAATTGAGCCTTTTTTGTTTTATATATTTCAAAATACTTTTTATTAAAACAACCTTATACAATTTTAGATGCTACAAATGGATTAAATACTAATGTTAGATAATTCTATTAAACAAATCAGGGAGTTTACTTTAATGAGACTAATTTAATATCGAAAGTTAATTCAGAATTGGCAGGAAGACCTGGTAAGGCTTGAGAACCGTAACCCATTTTTGGTGGAATGACAACTCTTCTTTCACCACCAACAGCCATACCAGCAACACCTAAATCAAAACCTTTGATACATTCACCTTTACCTAACCCGAAAGAGAAAGGTTTACCGGAAGTGTTTTTGTCAAAGACTTTACCGTTTTTCAATTTTCCGATATATCTAATACCAACTTTATTACCAGATTTAGCTTGTTGACCTTTACCGACTTTTCTGTCTTCAGTAACAACACCTCCTAATAAGGTTTTAGTTGGGAATTTCTTTTCACCTTGACTTTCTTCTTTTTTGTCATCTTTTTTGTCATCTTTTTTGTTGTCCTTTTTGGTTTCCTTTTTGGTGTCCTTCTTGGTATCTTTTTTAGTATCCTTCTTCTTATCGTTGTTGACAAAATCAGATCCAGTTGGTCCTTGTTCTAATTCTTCACTGAATTGAACACCTTTTTTTTCCTTTTTTGATTTCTTTTTTGGTTTTTCTTCTTGTTCAACTTCTTCAGATTCTTCAGATTCTTCATTACCTCTCTTTTTAGAATTTTTTTGATCACTTTCGACTAATTCTTCAATTTTGTTTTCAACGTCAGATTCACCTTCTAATTCATCTAAGTCATAGTCAACTTCTTCATCGTCATCTTCTTCTCCATCTTCATCATACATGTCATAATCATCATCTTCAGAATCTTCGTCAGAGTCTTCATCATCTGGATGGTCAACGTAGTTACCAGTTAAGTGAATTGGATAAGAACCAGTAACAATGAAGTAAACTTCTTCATCTGGTTGGATGGTGATATCAATAGATTGTTGGTATTGGATTTTTGGTGACAAAGTACAAACGATGTATTCTTCAGTTTCTTCATCATCAAATTCTTCTTCTTCACCGGAACTTAAATCTTCATCTACTTCTTCTTCATCATCATCTTTGTTATCTTTAGCGTCTTCTTCTTCGTCTTGGCTGTCTTCATCTTGTCCATCTTCTTGTTCATCTAATTCATCTTCTTCATCGTCATCCTCTTCATAATCATCATCAAATTCACCATCCATAAAAGGAACTTTTCTCTTTAATAATCTTAAAGTTGATGGCTTTTCATCTTTATCAACCGCATCAGGATCAACAGCAGCTAAAGATAACCTTATGGAAGCAGGAAATTCCAATTCAATAGCTGGAGCTGGTTGAAATGGTTGTAAATTAATGTTGTAGGTAGCAATAGGAATTAAACTGGCCATTTTCTAAATAATAACTTTAAAAAGAATAATTAAATATAAAAAAAAAAAAGAAAATTAGGTCTGAAAAATTATAAGCTCATCTCATCTGAGTGTCACCCTCAAAAAACGGCTGCTGGTGAAAAGTGAAAAGAAAAGAGTAGAATTCCACGACTTATACCTTTACTGAGTCACATTAAAGACTTTTAGAGGCAAAAAAAAAAAAGAAAAAAGAAAAAAAATACTCTGATAATTGTCTACAACGTTTAAAAATGTATTAAATATACAGAGACAATGATATAACCACTTTTCAAAATTTCATTTCTAATTAAGCTAAATATTAACAACTTTAGAATTTTAACAAGTGAGGTCTATCACCATTCTTTAATGAGAATGAGGTAGATAAGTATTGTTTTAATAATGGAGTCTTCTTAATTTCAGATAATAAAGCAGCGTCAACAGTTTTTTGGTCAGAAACTCTTTCAGCTTTAATTTCTTTCTTTGGTTGTTCTTCGTTGAAGAATTCAGCTTCAGACTTTTTGGATCTTGGGGTCTTTTCTCTAGCAAAGTATTCAACGTTGAATTTGGAAACATCAGCACTACCGACATCAACCTTGGTGGAGGTAGCAATAACATAACGAGCGTTAACTCTTCTTAATGGAACACCGTTGATTTTGAATGGACCAGAGACTAATAAGGTGTTGTCTTCTAAGTTCTTTAAGTAGACAACTCTTTTACCTCTGAATCTACCGGCTAATAAGATCAATACAGTACCTGGGACTAATGAGGCACGTAATTTTTGTGGACGAGCAGTCTTTCTGGTTTGTCTTGGGACTGCAGCGTCATCTGCTTGGTACCATTTAGGAGCCTAAAAAATTGTTAGTAATTTGAAATAATATAAAAAAAAAGACTAAATAAAAATAAGGCCTTTGTGAAACATATAAATTCCTTCAGTTAAAATTTTCTTCTCTGATTCCACTTGGGATTATGAAATCTTCGTATTACTATAGCAATAGTATTCTGGTATTTTAAAATACTTTGGCTTAGGGACTCAAGTAAAAAAATTCATGATAATACCTATTTTTTTTATCAAGAATTCACTCTGACTCCCGTCTTAACCATTAGTGGTTAAGAACATGCTCTGACAATACTATAGGATATTTATCACTTTCAACTTATGCCTTATTAATCTGGATTTATAACATACGGATTGAGCCATCTTTAATATATGATATTAATTGGAAGAAAAATTTTAAAGATAGTTTTTCTGTATTAATTTCTCACACTGGAAGTCAAATTTTTTTTTTTCATCACAAAACCGGTGGTGTCGTGTATGAGGTAAAATAATTTGAGAAAAAACAGTCACGCTCATCATGTGAGCACGAGCCATATGGTTGCGAAAACCACCTGCCTAAACCGGTTATCAGTACTACTGCTATTACTACTACTACTACTACTACTACTATTACTGCTACCACCACTACCACTACTCCTCCTACTATAATTGAAATAATCGTCTTCTTATTTTTACTACAGAAACAACAATAAAACATCTACATAATACAATAAAACAGTTATTAAAAACTTTATTTTTACTAATGAGTCAAATATTGGATATGGACAATTAAATTACCCTTTGATCCATCCAAAGTAACCTCTTTATCTTGATCTACCATATCAGATAAAGGTAAAGTAAAAGTATCAATTTCAACTTTTTTACCAAATGAGTGACGTTCTCTCAATGTTAATAATACTTCAGATTCTGGAGAACATTTAAAAGGTGAAGATTCACTCCATCTATAAATATCTCCTTTGGCTTTAGTAGGTCTGGTTTTATAAAGAGTCTTATCTTTAGATTTGGTCTTTAAGGAAACCTTGACATCTAAACTACTTGACAGATATCCCGTTGCACTTACAACAGTAACTCTACCAGGGATCACATCAGCACCATTAATACTGCTTGCAAAACTAGAATTGGCCGTAGAATCTCCAACATTACTACTAGCGTCACTACTATTTCTTTGATGACCAAAGTTTGGTTTCTGTGGTGGAGGTAAGATTTCAGAGTGAATATTTGGTACTGCATTAACATTTGGAGTTGGTGATGCTCCTGACCTTAATGATTGTAAGTCATTGGCATATTGAGATTTACGTCCATCAGCTCCAGCTGATTTCAGTTTAGAAGGACTAACATTACTTCCACCAGTAGAGCTAGATCCATCCGCACCATTGACACTATCTTGTTCAAGTTGAGTACCAGAAGTTCTGCTAACATCCAAAGAATTACTAGTTTTATCTCCATCACTTCCATTTGGGTGATCCTTCTTTCTTTTCAGTTTACTAAAACCTTTGAGGAATGAACCTCCTTTACTGATCCCATCGGTCGCAAAACCAACACCCCCACCAACTGCACTGCCCGCAACTCCAGCAGCACCACCAACAACCTTTAAAGGAGCACCAGCAATATCATTTAAATTGATTGGGAATCCCCCAGCAGCTCCAATTGGTGGTCTTATATATTCTGGTTTGAATGTAGTTCTCAAATGAACAATACCTTGGGTGTCAAGTTTAACCGTAAATTGACTTGATTCAAATGGATCAATAGTTGATAAATCCAAGTTGGCTCTTCCAAGTAATTCATCATCATGAGTGTAATCCCAATCATACACTTCTAATAATACAACTTGTCTAGATCTTGACAACATAGGGAATTCAGTACTATCATTCCAAACTGGATCCAAAGTTTTCCGCTTTCTGTCAGTACGGAATAATTCAATTCCATCCAATTTAATGACAGCTAATGGATCAGATTTACCATTCAGATCAATAGATGGTAATCCTTCAGCTTGTAAGATTTCAATCTTCATATGCCCAACATCTAAAATGGTATCCAAAGGATGTAATTTAACTGCAGAAGGAATGAATTCCAATTGAACCTTAATAACATTACGTTCATCAACTCTAATTTCAATAGGTTTATTATAAGATCTCTTTAAAATTTCAATGGTATCCAATATCCTTTCAGCGACAACATCATTACCATCCTTAACTTCAAGTTTTTTAGCCACTCTAAAAATCAATTTGGAGTTTGGTAAATCTCTAATAAACCCTTCAGCACTAGATGATACATTCAAATTTCTAGTATCGGATCTAGGAGTTACACCTGATTGTAATGCTTGATCATCAAATAAAGTATGAACAAACAAGTCTGGCTTTGAAAATCTAGCTTGTAATATATTCACTGTCATTGTACCAGCTCTATATTTGATTATATCATCCAAAGGCATATGAATTCTTTCAGGATCAGGAACTTCATCTTCATCAACCGAGACCCATTCATAATCATCAGGATATTTCTTAAATAATCTTTCTTCTCTTTCTCTTTGCTCATCTTTCTTCATCTTTTCCTTTTCTAAAGATTTAAGATATTCATCCTTATGTTCAATTTGAGAATGTGTTAAGATAGGAATGGTTGGGATAAAGGAAACAGAATAGGAGAGATAACCATGGTTATCACCATTATATAAAACAGGTTGTTCAATGATTTCATTAGAACCATCATAAGCCAATAAATTACCCTTAGGATTCTTTCTAATAAATTCATTAACATGAATAGCACATGATCCTAATGATCTATCCTTTTCTTCTGGTTCAGTATCCATAATGCTCAATAACAAGTGTTGATGTTCATTGTCTATAGGAAAGAAAAAGACACTGTCCCAAACTGGATCACATGTTTCAGCAATTGTAGGGGTTTTGCCTCTTAACTTACCATTGACCATTACCTTAACATAAGGATCAACTTCACCAACTGATTCAAGATTCTTCAAGTCAGTGGCATTTCTCAAATGGACTCTCATACCACCGATTGGGGCGTTGAAATGAGTGTCAACACCACTGTCATCAGTCATACCTAAAGCTTTCCAACTAACAGAAACTCTTATTCTTGGTCTTGGACCCCCTGGAGAAAGAGGTGGACATTTAAGCCATTCTTGACCTCTTGAAGTTTCAAAGATTAAGTCCTGTAAATTGGCATTTAATTCACCAACAACATTCCCATTGGCAGAATCCTTTATTAGTACTTGAATCCGGGTCTCTGATTGTTGAGTAATTAAGGATTCAAAATTTTGATTCCATGATGGTTCATTAGTTTGACGTAATCTACGACAAGACTTACTTAATTCATCATTAACATAGATTTCGGCATAAGGATTTAATAAACCAATAATAGATTTAGAAAGATCTAAATCTTTAGCTTCATGTAATGTTAATTTCATAATACCAACTTCAGAATCAGTATTACTTTCTTTAGAACCATCATCTAATTCCAATTCGGGTAAAGTAGGGAAATATCTAAGATCAAATTCAATAGTACCCACAGATTTCCCACTTTCAATGATATTTTTCTTGAGACCAGTTTGGGTTTCCTTTTGTAATAAATCTACCAATGGGATTTGAAGAGAACCAATTAATTTATCATTCATCAGGTCTTCAAGAAAATCAAACACATTCAAAGTCACAAAGTTACCATCTAATTTGTTGACTAAAAGATATTTGGTTTCCAAGAAAATAGGATCATTTACCTTCTTCTTTGGAGATGTCCGTTCATCAATATCAGGGTTTGATTGAACCAAAACTTGAACATAAGGGTTGATGCTATTAGGTTTAGTATCAGCATCAATCTTTAATTTAGAACAACGTTTAATGGTTACAGCAACACAACCGGTGGAGTCATTGGATTGTTGAGCAATGATTTCCTCAACATCAATATCCAAAGAATTTGGAGCATAAAGCATAGGTCTCAAATTACTATGAATCAAAGTATTCACAAAACTAGATAATCCAGGAATAAAAGACATAATATCAAGACCTAAAGTATCACCACCAACAGGTTTCAAAGCATAATCAATGGTTGGAGCTTCCAAAAATTGAACAGAAACCATTTTAACGTGAGGGAAATTTGGAGATAATTTCAATTTAATATTCATTCTTCCAGTGAATGACATATCTTCCACTAAAATAGGTAAAGATTTAGAAATAAAAGCTTTACCAACAGTAACTCCCAAAGCCACCTTGGGATTAATTTTCTTTTTAATTTCATTCTTGGTCATATCATCGGTATCATTGGGAGCAAAAGAAAATGCCCAATCCATTTCAATATGGTCTTTACCCTTTTTGGTGTAAGATTTAATGCTGTTAACTCTAGGAGCCTTGGATCCCAAAGTAAATTCATCCAAAGATAATGCTTCAATACCAAACCCCGGAGCTTGATCTTTCAACACATCATTAGCAATGAATAATACTTGTTCGGATAAAGCAGGCATATAAATGACCCAAAATTTATCCAAGAAAGAATTTAACCATTCCATAGTTTCTAATTCATTCTCAAGCCTATTACTAGCAGAAATTCTTGTCATATCATCTCTGATATTACGATTGAATCTCCTGAATTCTAGACGATACACAGAATTGGTAAACAATAAAACCATCACCAATGATAAAATCCCCCCTCCTATTCTGGCAAAAAACCAGGAGAAGAAACAGGTTCCAATCATTAATGAACAATTCCAATACCAATCTCCATAAAAATGGTCAATCACATAAGTTTCAATCTTTTTAATAACCCGTAAAGCTCTCAGTTTATCAGTGATCACTGAACTATCCCAAGTCCCTACATCTTGCCAACTAAATGTTGTGTTGGCTCTCACACTAACCTTCTCTGGTTTCTCCTTTTTCTCAGAGTTAGGAACAGGTGCTGTTTGTTTCTCTTGATTATCAATTACCTTTCTATTGTGGTCCTTCACATCGCCAATATTGGCTGAGGCCCCATTAGGAATATCCTGTTTCTATTTATAAATGTTAGTATCATCACACACTTTTGACCTGGTAGATCAATTATCTCTCTACCTCTGGTCATTGGCTTTTTACTACATACTTCACTCATAGTGTATGAATATTCTCGATCAAACAATTGATGTTTAATTGGAAATTCGTCAAAAGAAAGAGCAATGAAGGTCCTCAGTAACTCGCCGCACTTATACCTGAAATTTGCGCAGTGTTTAAGGAGACTACTTAAAAAATCAAAATAGTTGCTAAAAGGCTCAAAACAAAGAGAAAAAAAAAGAATTGGTTATTTACATACAATATTAAGTGATAGCAATGATAAGGAATATAAAATATTAATTGCTTATTTTGGTATTTGTGTAGAAATTAAACTTGTCTTATCAATGCTCTTTTCGTTTTCTATCAACGGAGTTGTATCGATATTTAGTATGAAGGCATTGAGAGATGTACCTGAGATTTGGTGAAGATTGTGAAAATTACAGGAACTACAAAAAAGTATGAACAAAAAAAAAAAAACTGCACTAACCTTCGTGGAACAAAACCAAAACCTCTTAAGTTTGTAAATTCGCTGTAAAATAACGTACTTAACTTGCGAACTGGTTCTTGTACTATTACTATTACTATTACTATTACTATTACTATTACTATTACTACCACAACCACAACCACAACCGCTACCAATTAAATATTAACGAAATATGTATTTTTATATGATTATATATAGAAAAAAAAGTGTATATAATTAAAATTACTCTTGCTTAAACAGATTCTAAGACAACATCTTTGAATCCACCTTTTCTAGAAACTTTTTTACCTTTTTCTTCAGTAGAACCTTCACCGTGTAAGGACATTAAAGCACCTAAATCGAATTTTGGTTGTTTTAATAATTTAACTTTTCTAATATGAACATTTTGTAATGGGTAAATGGTTTGAGTGGATTTTTCAATTTCTCTACCAAT
>JAJMEC010000042.1:141754-161014 GCA_030573955.1 Yamadazyma triangularis | reverse complement strand
TCACTGTACCATGACAGTACATTCATTGATTGTGTTAAGACATGGGGAATCAGAATATAATGACCAAAATAAGTTTTGCGGTTGGATAGATATAAAACTAAGTGATAAGGGTAAAGAAGAGGCCAAAAATGCTGGACAATTGATCAAGACAGAAAAATTCAACATTAAAAAGGTGTATACATCCAAGTTATCAAGATCAATTCAAACTGGTCATATAATCCTTGATGAATTGAATAAGTTATATTTGGATCATTCTAAGCTATGGGAACTCAATGAAAGACATTATGGCGAGTTTCAAGGAGAAGATAGACAAGATATATATAATAGATTTGGTAAAGAGCAGTATAATTACATCAGAAGAAACTTTAATGGTAAACCTCCACCAATTAAGAATGACCAATCTATAGACGAACGTTACGAAAATATTGATGTACCAAATGGAGAGTCATTAAAAGAAGTTATGGATAGATTCATTCCCACATTTGAAAAAATACTCCAGGAACTAACTAGTGATGTGTTGATCATAACCCATGGTTCAGTAGTCAGAAGTATCATCAAATATTTAAATAATGTTGATGATCAAGATATTAGTAAAATCGAAATCCCTACAGGAATTCCTATTATATTTGAAATTGAAAATCTGAAATTGATTAATCGTCACTATTATTTAGATCAAGAATTGGCTAAAAAGAATATTGAAAAATACGAGAAAAAAACCTACAGCAACTAACAGCAATGATTTAATATACAGGTAACAATTTCATCTCCTTTTTAAATCTTTTTCACTTTTTGAACAGAGTAATCCTATTCACCACCAACATAGTCTCTCTATAGAAAGCATATTTAGCAAAATTTAGTTCGGTCCTTTGTTACCTCTTTTGTAACTGTATTAGTCATTTCAGTACTCCCTTTATTTGTAGTGTGTGACGCTCCCTGCACCTGTCGCTTAATAAGCCTTCGGTGCTCTCCCAATTAGGAAGGGTGGACCTACCGGACCAAAATAAATACACTCTTCTTTGAATGTCCTAAACCACTTCTAAATATTGGGTTCTATCTCATCGGATGCTTATAGGGGCAACCTTATAGACTTCCGGTAGCTTCCTATAGGTTTTTTTTTCTAATTTTTCCCACAAAAAATGGGGTGTTTTTGGGTGTGAATTTTCCCTTTAGCAATTGGAGATCGAATTCAGAAGAATATTCCTCACTTTTGACAAATATATAAATATTCAACAATTTGCTATGCGTCTAAATCCCTTGTTTTAATTTTTTTGTATATAAGAAAACTATTTTCCCAATTTTTGCCATCTATTTTAGTTTTTTTTTATTTTTATTTTTATTTTTATTTTTTCTTTAGTGTTTTGTTAATAATACAGTTTAAAACAAAATAGCTGTATTCAAATAATTAATAGTCTTTTTTGTTATAGATATGACTTCGTTGGTAGTACCACCATTGAAGAAATCATTGAATGATATTATTGATGAAGAATTATACAATATTCCTAATAGTCCTGTTAATGATTCACCAAAGCTAAATACAACCCCTTTGTTTAATTTCATTAACAATGCCAACATGTATAGTAACACTAATAATAGCAATATTAGCGTACTCGGCGACAACTCGGGAAATGGGGATGTTTCTAATAATACTAATGCTTCAAATAATGATACCTTGACTGATTCTGCTGAGTCTTATGATTACAACCCTTTAAACTCTGCTAATGAACTGGATCAGAAAATTTTTAATGATTATGGTAACCCTGAGCAATCATTCATTCAACCCAACAAGTTGTTAAAGAATTATAATCCTGCTCCAAGAAGAAGATTAACCACTTTGGATATTTCAAGTGATCAAAAGATGACCGATGATTATTTGTCGAATCCTAATATAGAGCCATCGTCATTATTCAACTTTAATGAGGATTCATCTATATTCGTTCCTCCTTATTCAAATTCAGAGATTTTAAATGATTTAAATAATTATGTTGAAGACAACCAATTTATGAGTGGAGTTGAAGATTTTGATGAAAATCTTGATGATGTTAGTGATGATGATGATGACGAAAATTATTTTGATGATGATTATATGGTTGATAATGATAATTATAATGATATTGAATATAATCTTAATGATAATTCTGCTATCAGCGGTTCTCCTGATAATAATGTTACGGTTGATGACAAAGCAAATGGGTTAATGGATGACTTAAATGTCGGAGGTTTTATTGATGACTATGGTATTAAAAGACATAATAACACACTTGTCCCTAGAGATGATCTCGAAGATAATGTGGATGATGTCGATCCAGTCATTGATGAAGATAATGAAGAAGAACCACAAGATACAATGGAGTTTGATGAACATAATGATGATTATGATGAAGAAGAAGGAAAGGATAATTCAATACTTGATTCTGCTGACCATGAAGACAAGCTTGAGAGAAAGATTAAAATCGATCATAATAATACTAATCATCAATGTCATTTACTCAATTCCTCTACTGGTCAACCATGTAATAAGCAGTTTTCAAGACCTTATGATTTGATTAGACACCAAGAAACCATTCATGCATCAAAGAAAAAGATATTTAGATGCATTATTTGCGAAGGTAGATTAGATGGCGGTAAAGGTAATGGTAAGTCTAAGACATTTTCCAGAGGTGATGCATTATCAAGACATATTAAGGTGAAGCATCAATTAGTTGGTGAAGATGCCTTAAAATTAATTAATAATGCTAAAGAGAATGTCGAATATGTTTCTGTAAATAGTTAAATTTTAATTTAGATTCGAATCTATATAACGATAATGATAACCAAATAATGGGTTTTAATATATTTTTGGAAATTATGTATAATATATTCTCTATGCATTTAGGGCCCAGGAAGTGAACCACCTTCCACCTTTCTATAATAAAAGTATTGTCCGGTTATTACTAAATCCAAAGACGCCTGAAATAAAGCAGCAACAACAAAAAAATTAGATACATGACTTGTACCAAATATTAAATAATTAATTTTCAAGAAATCACCACTTAACCAACTAACAATTAAAATCGATTTAAAGTTTTTTATAGATTTTAATCTATAATTAAGTAAAATTTGTGGTATAGGTAATAAAGTTTCAATAAATAAACCACTTATTCCAATTACATTTACACAGAAGGAAAAACTTTTGAACATCAAAGAAAATGTAATTAAGCCAATAGTGAATGCTAAAAGAAACTCCCAATACATTATATGATTATCAAACCATTGCCAAAAATTATATGGTCTTTTATAGTTATTATCAAAATATTTCAAATAATTAGCTAATATCCCTAACGTAGAATAGTTTGATTGAGTTATTAGTACGTCATTTTCATATAATATAGGTTTACTTAAGTATTTTAATGCCACTTTCAAAAGAATACATTGGATAATTATCATAACTATTGCTTGTCTTAATAATGATATTTCAAAAGGATTGAGCATATAATATACTATCTTAAATATTGATGATAATAACATTATTAAACATACATCTACTGAAAACCCAGCTGATGTTCTCTTGACGTAGATTTGATAACTAGTGAGCCCATATGAAAATAATGGTGTTATAGATACAAACCCATTGACTATTTTCTGTATAACGGAGGGATCAATGTAATTTGTCGGTATTAAGTAATCTATCATAGTTCATGTCACTTTAAGAACGCTAACAATTTCCTCACAACATTTGAGAATCAGATTGTAAATACAAAACTGACGTATCTCTTGCTAATACATACAGGAAAACGCGACCAGCAACACACACACGACATTACTGCGAGTGGTTGATCACATGGTAAATTATCACAAAGCCCCTGCCCTCGGTCAGCCGGTAAAAATCTTGACATCCAGAAACCAAGTCTCGGACCCGAGTCGGATTGACCAATCAAGTGAGATTCTTTGCAAGACTCCTTGACGTCATATAGTGAGATGACTCAAGAAGACTCATTTGAATACACAAGTATTGAGGACGAAACATATCCACCAGGAAGTAGATTCCATTTATGTATTCATAATTGTATACTCCCGTGATATAGACTGCAATAGACTTTACGACCAGATCATCTAAGGAATCATTTTGACATTAATTATTTTTAAAAAAAAAATTCTAATTGAATTTCCTCGGATAAATGGAACTCTGGATGAGCGGGAGCAAATGAAAATTATCTGGGGTAAGAGTCAGACTATAAAGGGTGACAAATTCCCACCATTTTTTTGGAATTTTTATCACTTGTAAGGTTTTTTTTTTTCTATAGGTAAAAGTAATAATCTAAGAAAAGAAAAAAAAATAAAAGAGTAATAAATATACTAAACATGGCTTACAGTAAAATTGATCTTAATGAAGAAGAAGCTACCTTCAAACAACAAGTTGAAGATATTAAAAAATGGTGGAGTGACGAAAGATGGGCTCACACCAAAAGAATCTATCAACCAGAAGATATTGCTAAAAAGAGAAGTAGTTTGAAGATTGACTATCCATCTTCAGATCAAGCTAAGAAATTATTTGGTTTATTGAAAGAACATGACAAAAACAAGACTGTCTCTCAGACTTTTGGTGCTTTAGACCCAATTCATATTACCCAAATGGCCAAATACTTAGACACTATTTATGTTTCTGGTTGGCAATGTTCTTCTACTGCTTCAACCTCTAATGAACCAAGTCCTGATTTAGCTGATTATCCTATGGACACTGTACCTAACAAGGTTGAACACTTATGGTTTGCTCAATTATTCCATGACAGAAAACAAAGAGAAGAAAGATTAAGTATGTCTAAAGAAGAAAGAGCTAAAACCCCTTACACAGACTTTTTAAGACCTATTATTGCTGATGCTGATACTGGTCATGGTGGTACTACTGCTATTCTTAAATTGACCAAGTTATTTGTTGAAAGAGGTGCTGCTGGTATTCACATTGAAGATCAAGCCCCTGGTACCAAGAAATGTGGTCATATGGCCGGTAAAGTTTTGGTTCCAGTTCAAGAACACATCAACAGAGTAGTTGCTATTAGAGCTTCTGCTGATATCTTGGGATCTGATTTAATTTGTGTTGCTAGAACTGATTCTGATGCTGCCACTTTAATCACCTCAACCATTGATCATAGAGATCATTACTTCATTCAAGGTGCCACTAACCCAAGTTCTCCTGATTTAGCTATGTTAATGGCTGAAGCTGAATCTAATGGTATTTATGGTGAAAAATTACAAGCTATTGAAGATGAATGGACTAAAAAAGCTGGCTTGAAATTATTCCATGAAGCTGTCATTGACGAAATCAATGCTTCTAACTTACCAAACAAATCTGATATAATCAAAAATTTTGTTGCTAAGGTTAACCCATTATCTGAAACTTCTAACAAAGAAGCCAGAAAATTAGCTAAAGAAATCTTAGGTAAAGACATCTACTTTAACTGGGATGTCTCTAGAGCTAGAGAAGGTTACTACAGATACAAAGGTGGTACTCAATGTGCCATCATGAGAGGTAGAGCTTTTGCTCCTTATGTTGATTTAATCTGGATGGAAAGTTCTTTACCAGAATACAAACAAGCTAAAGAATTTGCTGATGGTATTAAATCTAAATATCCTCACCAATGGTTAGCTTATAACTTATCTCCATCATTTAACTGGACCAAGGCTATGTCTAGTGAAGACCAAGAAACCTACATCAAGAGATTAGGTAAATTAGGTTTCGTCTGGCAATTTATCACTTTAGCTGGTTTACATACTACCGCTTTAGCAGTAGATGAATTTGCTAACCAATACAGTAAGATTGGTATGAAAGCTTATGGTTCAACTGTTCAACAACCAGAAATTGAAAAAGGTGTTGAAGTTGTTAAACATCAAAAATGGTCTGGTGCTGAATACATTGATGGATTATTGAAGATGGTTACTGGTGGTGTTAGTTCTACTGCTGCTATGGGTAAAGGTGTTACCGAAGACCAATTTAAGGATAAAGCTGGTTAAACTTAGATTACATCTTAGTCATATTTCAGATCGAATTTTCAGTTCGTCATTATGAATATTTATAGTAAAGTTTTTAAATAAAAAAAAAAAAAACAATATTTATTTTATTATTTCTTACTATTTCTCTACTTGCGTTTTAGCAGCAATTAAGCATCGAGCGCATTATAAAAAAATTGAAGATCAGATGAGATTAAAAAATTTATGAAGTCATGGGGTTTATTGAAACAGGGAAGTACTATAAACAGGGAAGATATCATAATAACGGAAGGCCGACAAAATATGGAGGCAATAATAAAAGACGGAAAGTAAAGAAGGTTATTAAAGAAAGAAGAAAGACAGAATTATGGGATTTACCTCAAGAAGTTATATTTCAGATTTTCATTTGCACAGGATTAAAAGGCAATAATCTACCATTTGTCAACAAATATTTTTATCATTTGATCAATTTTAGAAACTTTGGTGTATTACATTTAGTGAAGTTAATTGACTATCAGTTTACTCATAATTTGAATGGAAAATTTATGAATTTAATTCCCTATATAGATCAATTAATCACCACCATAAAACAAAAGAAGGTTAACACTAATCATTTGAATGGCTTTGAAACAACTTATAACCAATTCTTAGAGGAGAACAAGGCTTTGGATATATCCTTTTTTAACTATAAATTACCGGTTTTATTTGAATATTATAATAATCATAATATAGCAAGAATTGATAACATCAATTTAGAAATTGATAATAGATCCAGGTATGTTAAAGCAAAAGTTAAATTACTCAACGAAGATTTAATTAACTATTCTAAACAAACAGAAAAAACATTTGATGACTTATGCAATATGGCTGAAAGTTTATTTAATGGGGAGGACATCACAACAACTTCAGATACTTATACATCATCACTTCCACAGCCTATATTTCCTAGTAAATTTGAGAACATATATTCAAAGGAACAAATGAATTTCATATTAGCATTGAAACATCATTTCCAATTTAAATTTAAAAGATTGGATACAGTAATACTTAATATTTTAGATAACTCACTGCCTCCCAATATTAAATCAGAGATTATAGAAGATTTAATCCAACACAGCAAAACAAATGTGTCAGATTCGACTTTGATTATTGCCTTTAAACGTTATGCGGAATCAAATCTGAATCCTGATTTAATGAAGATTTGCAACCGATTACTAAGTGTATTTTACGAATTTAATACCAATGATAAACAACTATGGGAATTCATTTATAATTCAGAGAATGTTCCATTGTTGGATTTAATGAATGAATTCTCAACCCCAGTGATAAACTGATTAGAGACTTAATGATTGAACGATATAATGTAAGGTTATTTATGGATAGATAATAAACATATTCGAATAAGGAATGTCGTAATTACTTCCTTATATGATGATAATTTATTAAAACTACCTTTTGTAGAGCTGATGATGGAGTACGATAAATATGTAGAAACTTCAACATGCTTCAATCATAGTATCGCGATTATTTTGAAAATTTTTTAGATACTCATCTATCGTCTACTTTTGAGCACTAAAGATGATTAGAAGAGGAATGATTTCACCTCTAAGGAGGATATCAAGTTCAACTGCCACTCAGTTCAAGAGCCAAAATATACTTAATCAGTTTAAAGACCAAGAGGTAAATGCACCTAGTAAATTAGCTGAAGAATCATCATTACCAAGAGTTCACCATGATTTAAATATCACCCCAAAGGCACCAAAGTATAAAAGACCTTTTTTATCAGAAAATAAGATAGAAAATGAACCAGGATATAAGATGGGTGGTTTCAAGCAAATGGTGGGACAAGCCGTGGTGAAATTATTTAATGTTGATATGGATAAATCAAGAGCAGGTCCAGTAGCGGGATCTATATATTATGGAGAATGTAAAAAACAAGGGATGGTTTATCCAAATGAAACATTATCACCTACAGCCAAGTTTTATTACGAAACATTAGATTTACCTAGATCATTTTCTCAATGGTTTCAAATCACGATTTTACATTATTGGATTTTGTCTACTAGAATGAGAGCCTTACCATTTAAATATGGTAGAAATTATCAACAGAAATTAGTTGACAGATTGTTTAGAGATATGGAATTAAGAATGGCAGAAGAATTAGGAATCAATTCCAATAGACTTATCACTGGATATTTAAAAGATTATCACTCCCAGATGATTGGCTGTGTATTATCTTATGATGAAGGGTTAATGACTGATGATATAACTTTTGCTGCTGCTTTATGGAGAAATGTATTTAATGGTAATCCTAATGTTGATATGAGACATGTCGAAGCCTTATTGGGATATGTTAGATCTCAATTATATGTTTTAAATAAGATGACAGATCGTGAATTTGGATTTGGATATTTCAACTTTGTTCCTCCTGATCAAGTAGTTAAGCCATTAACAAAAGCTCAAGAACAAGAATTAAAAGAAAGAGTTAAACTGATGTTCGAAGAGAAGACTTTACCATCACAAAGAAGTTCATTATCATTGGATGAATAATGGTATTATCATGTAAATATATAGATAAAGATCAAACATATAAATTAATGAATATAGGATTTATTTATTACTCTTATAATTTTGAACTTATATACGTATTCTTCTCTTTCCGCCAATCATTACATTGAGCACCTCTAATCATTATATTCATCATGGCATAATGTTTACCTTCTATCGAGTCTGGACCTTTAGTACCAAGCATTATGTCTTTATAAAAATAAAAACCGTATCTTTCATAAATTGGAATATTGGTAGCACTTGAACTTTCCAAATAAGCAATATTATCTGAATCTTTATCTATGAAATTATTAAACATATAATCAAACATTAAAGTTACATATCCTTTACCTCTAGCGTTTAAGGTAGAACCTAAATAAACCAAAGTGTATACGTTTTTACCAATAAATCTTGAATCAGTAGTCATAACCTTTTCACAGGAATCATGTAATAAAGGTAACATACCATCAAATACCTTTGATCTTCCTTCTTCACCAATAGTTGACCAAACTTGGTCATAGCCTGATCTCATCAAAGTGGAGAAGCTCTCTAATCCTTTATCGATGGAATCAGGTAATGCCCAAATGGCTACGGTATCAAAGTTTTCAGCATTCTCATTAATTCCTAACACTAATCCTGTTAAAATATGCTGATTCACATATGCTTCATACAACTTTAGTTCACAATAATCCCTTATTGTTTCATTTGGTAAATGACTAACTAATAATTTGGCTAACGCATCATCTCTAAAGGCCTCTAATAATGTTTTAGCAGCTTTTTGAGTATCTTTAACAGTTAATTTTCTAATACTTTTATATTTATCTGCAGATTTTGATTCAGCTAACATTTTTAAACGATTTCTTTATTATGATATTATAAAAATTTCCATAACCTTTTAGTCTTACAATTTTTTTTTTGGAATGTGGTGTTTCTCCCATTAATATATTCCGGACTATTGATTAACGCGAGGACATTCTGTATCAGGAAGGTGAAGATAGTATAGCATCGACTTACCCTTTACGGCGAATTATATTTACAGGCTATTATACATATATATATATATATAGAACTTGAAGTACGTTCATAAATTACAGTTGTTACTAGAATATGTTAGTATTATTTCGTTAAACATTATTGTTCAATTGATTTGAAAATACCATTTTCAGATTTGCTTTTGTCTTCAAAGATTATCAGAAGTCAAACGTCCATATAAAATGTAAAAAAAATCATCACTTAGGAATTCAAATCAAAATTTAGAACAAAAATAAAAATAAAAAAAAAAAAGAAAAAACACATACCTTAACCAATTCTTATACCTTGTTTTGTAACATTTGGTAAACTTTTAATCCAAGTTTTCCTAGTTTTTTTATCAGTTATGATAAATACTCGACCAGACTGTTTCATACGACCAGTTCTTCCAAGTCTATGAACCAAATCAACTGAAGAGTTAGGGAAATCCATTAAAATAACATTCTTAACCCCAGAGAAATTAATACCTCTTGCATATAAATCAGTAGTGATTAATACCTTGATTTTAGATTCTCCTTCAGGCACGGGTTCTGCCGGCTTGATGAAAGGGGCTATTTTACTAGCTCTTTCTAGAGGGGAATCATCACCAGACAAACCAATAACATCTTCTTCACTTCGATGATACTTCAGTACTAACAAGTTAGCCAATGGTAAAACATCTCTTTTCTGATTAACAAAAACAATTATTCTTTTGGTGAAACCTGATTCTGTTCCATCTTTTTGAATAGCATATAATGCTTGAGCAAGACATCTTGGTTTACTACCATTATAAGGAGATAGTTCAGAATCTATAACTTTCAAAACAATTTGTTTTGGTAACTTGTGAAGCGAAGGGGTTATAATATCAATGGTTTGATTAGCAAACATTTTTTCAACGGTATTACTAAATTTCTGGGGAATTGTCGCTGAACACAATATCAAATCCCTACACTTAGATAACTTTTGCAATACTGAAGTAGTATCATTAATCCAAGAAAAATCAAACAAGGTATCAGCTTCATCAACAACACAATATTGAACATTATAAAGCATTCTAAAAGGATTTTCATCACCCAGTTGTTTCCCTAAAGATTGAAGTTTGGTAGGAGTGGTGACTAAAACATCTAACCTTTTGTCTTTACAACTATTGAAAAATTTCAGAGCTGGATCACCAGCACCCCATTTTAAAATATTTAAGTTCAATGTATCAGATTCTTCAGGTATCTTCAAAAAATCCCGATAGGTCTTATTATTCAAAATCAGAGGATTGACATTACTTTCAAGATTTAATGGAAGTTTATTAGCAGACTTAAGAGTCTGATAAACTTGTTCCACCAATTCATGAGTAGGCAACAATATGACTGATCTTATAGTAGAACTAGATTTAGCATCAACATAGTGTTTTCTACCCCTGTTAAACCTATCCAAGTCATCATCCTTCAATTTACTCAAAATGGATGCTAGATATGACCAGGTTTTCCCTGACCCAGTTTCAGCTGCAACAGTGAAAACTTTTAGTTTATTAGAATCATTAGTACTAATAAGGTCATTAAAGATATCCTTACTTTCTTGAAACTTATCTTTCTTCTTGTTAGCATTGCTATTCCTAACTTGATTAATTTTCCTTATAGCAGCAACTTGAACTGGTGTAGGTTTAATTTGTAAGTCATCTTTTGACTTTATATATGTGCTCTTTAAATTATAACTATGTTTGATCTCTTCAATCATTGCCACTCTTACTGATGGGAAAATCCTCAACTCATCAAAAGAGTCAATTTTCTCAATAGCTTTACCATTAATATCAATTTCCTTCTTTGTAGGAGCGGTTAAACGAGAAAATTTACCAAATTGAAATAATGGATTTCTTTGTGGTTTTTGTGACTTTTTGGATCTTGTAACAGCATAAAATCGTAGAACACCAACGTTAATTATACCAACACCAAAGTAACCACCTAAACCTTTTAAAGATCTTTGACTTTGTAAAACATTTCTATTGTACAAACATCCATGGAGACCACCTATCATGTGTCTTTTAAAGAAAAGATTAGTGGTGGAAAATTTTCACTTAAAAATTTTATCCGGGTTTTTAAATACTGCGAAGGCCAGAGTCGTGTACAGGTACCATTATTGCAATTCTCAAACTATGGTCAAAAATTTTTCAGATATTTCAATTTAAGCTGTTAAATGATTTCTTCATCTAAAGCGTCTACAAAAGTTTTGACGACAAGTGCTGTGATAAGGGGATTCAGTACATCATCTTATCTTTGTGCAAAGGGTGCCCCACCAAATAAGGATGGTAAGAAAAAAGTCAAACAAGGGTTTAAAGTTAAGAAGGATCCTGAACAGTCTAAAGTCAGAAAAGGTGGTATGACCCACTTGACGTTTAGAGATGCTGTAAGATCATTAGGATTTGAGAAGAATGCCAAAAAGTTAAATGTGGATACTCTTGATTATGAAAAGTTTGATAATCAAGTTGGTAGCGTTGTAAAATTTAGTCCTGAGACAGTGACAAAATTATCTGGTTTGGGATCGTTTAAAAAATATCAATATCATGAATTATTTTCCAATCCGGTATCATTAATTAGCAAAAATCTTGTGGATTTGAATGATAAGTTTGTCAATAAAGTTGATAATCCAACCTCCAAAAATAGAATCATATTGTTGGGAGAATACAGATCTGGTAAATCAGTATTAATGTCACAAATAAAATCATTGGTATTATCCAAATATAAACAAGATGTAATATTATTACATTTAGATCATGCAGAAAAGATAATCGAAGGATCTAGTGATTACATATTCAATAAGAAATTAAATTTATATCAACAACCAATGTTTACTAAAAGATGGATCCAAAAATTAAGATCAGCTAATGAAGATATATTCAAGAAATTACCATTAACTAGAGACATAACTTTCACTACTAAAAAAGTGGAGCATACGTTAAAAAAGGATGAAAATACTTTATATGACTTTGTTGAAAAAAACTATGATTTTGGTAAATTTGGACCATCCAATGCATTTGAATTTTTAATTGAAGAAATTAAACATCATTCATCTAAAATTCCAGTTTTAGTTTCAATTGATAATTTCAATGCTTTAACTACAAATTCTCCAACCAAATATCGTCATCCAAACTTTGAACCAATTCACTTTAAGGACCTTGAAGTTGGTAATTTAATTTTAAGATTAGCTAGTGGTGAATTTCAGTTTAATAAAGGTGGTGTATTGTTAAGTGAATCCAATGACATTGGTAAGAGTAAGACTTTATCAGTTGGATTGGGATTAGAGTCTTGGGATCCTTACTATAATACTGATCAATGTGATGGTGAAGTTGCCAGTAAATTATTATCCAATGGTGGTGTACAACACCATAAGGTTTCCAACCTTAACAAACAAGAAGCCACCACATTACTTGAATTCTATCATGCTAATGGAGTGTTACAATTAAGATCATATCCAACCAAGAAGAATGTCAATGAAGGAAAGGAATTATCAGAAGTTGAAGTCCAAAATAACTTTGACACCTTAGTACACAATAATTACACTCTTTCATCCGGAAACCCAGGTATGTTACTTAAAAGTGTTGCCTTGAATTACTAGACTATATATTATATACTCTTCTGTACATAGACCAAAGAATAAAAAAAAAAAAAAAAAAAAAAAAAGTAGCTAGTAAACTGATCAAATTTGAAATCTATTATATTCATTTTCATGATATATGTAAAATATTATATATACAATACAGTTTTCTTGTTATTTAATCACCAGACTACGTAAATAAAGTATCTTCCTCTCTTAAATATTCACCGATATCAGCTTGTCTAAATGCTACTATTCCCGTTGGTTGTAAATTTTTGGCTTCATTAGTGGATTTGGCACTTACACCAAACCCAAGGGGTACATCACTCATAGAATAAATTATAACTCCGGCATGTTCAGGTATATCTTCAGAAATTCTACCTATGTGAGCTTTTAAAACATGATTCCCATATAAGAAAGGCATTTCCCCATTCTGTTTAATCCAAATTTTGTATTTGGCATATTGTGACATGTAAGATAAAGCAGTGATGTGTAATTTGAACTTACCAGTCTTGGTGAATTTCCCAAAACAGGTTCCTAATGACATTAATTGTTTTCTAGTTACTGAGGTAGCGAATTTAGCGATGGCTTCTGGAACATAGTATACTCTATCTTTTTGCAATCTAAACACATGTGGATTAGTTGGGTTATCTATCAAGAACGATATGTTTCTTCCAATGTAATTAGCCAACTTTTCAAATACAACTTTGGTTTCTTCTTCAGTCAAAGGTCTCATGATGTGTATTTAGAAGTAAATGAAGACTTAGAATTTTTTTTTTCAGCGATGAGAGAGATGCGCAAAAGTGAAAAAAAAAAGTTGATCAAGAGAAAGCGTTATTTCAATTAGAATACAATGTCAGAAATAGATAACTTTGAAAATGTGGAAGGTAATGACGAAGTTTATAAAAGAGACAATAAAAGTAGATGGAATAGAACCCGTAAGGGTGATAGGGAAGAATCAGACAGCAAGAAAGCTAAGAAGAACCCTAGAGAACAAGAATACACTCTCGAGTAGGTACGTTTTAAACCCCTGTTATGAAGATTTTAGGTATACTAACAAAGAATTAGAGAATACAAACCTCGTTTAGATGAAGATGGTAATCCAATTCCTAAATCGGAAAGAAGACCCAAGAGGAAAGTTGCCTGCATGATTGGGTATGCTGGAACTGGGTACAATGGGATGCAGATTCAAAATAATCCTGATGTCAAGACCATTGAAGGAGATTTATTCAAAGCTTTTGGTGAAGCTGGTGCTATTTCACCGGAAAATAGTGATGACTTAAAAAAGAATGGGTTCATGAGAGCTGCAAGAACTGATAAAGGTGTTCATGCTGCTGGTAATGTTATATCTTGTAAATTAATTATTGAAGATCCTGATATTGTATCTAAGATAAATGAAAATTTACCCGATCAAATCAGACTTTGGGGTATTGAAAGAACAAATAAATCTTTTGATTGTAGAAAGATGTGTTCTTCAAGAGTTTATGAATATTTATTACCAACATATAGTTTCTTACCCGCTAAACCTGGAACCAAATTAGATGAACAAGTCAAACAAGAGAAAGTGAAAGCACCAGAATTTTACAGTGATGATACTGAAGGAGTAGAATGGTGGAAGGAAACTTTACGTTTACAAGAAGCAGTTAAACAGGACAATAATTTGGAGGGTGAAACTCCAGGTAAATTATATGATGAAACTGGAACCATTACTGACTATGGGAAAAAAGTGAAGCAAGTTAAGCTGGTTGAAAACCAAAGAAGAAGAGCTTATAAGGTATCGAAAGAAAAACTTGAAAGTTTTAGACAAGCCATGTCTCAATACGAAGGATCTCATAATTTCCATAATTTTACTATTGGTAAGAATTTCAAAGATCCTTCTGCCAGAAGATATATGAAACAAACAAGTGTAAGTGATCCGTTTACCATAAATGATACAGAATGGGTTTCAATTAAGATTCATGGTCAATCATTCATGTTGCATCAAATTAGAAAGATGATAGCTATGGCGGTATTGATAGTTAGAACTGGTTGTCCAGTAACAAGAATCAAGCAATCTTTTTCTTCTACAAAGATAAACATTCCAAAAGCTCCAGCTTTAGGATTATTACTAGAATGCCCAGTCTATGAGGGATTTAATAGCATGTTAGAAAAATATGGCTACAACAAGATTGATTTTTCTACTTATCAGAAAGAAATGGATCAATTTAAGCACAAATTTATCTATGATAAGATCTATGATGAAGAACATAAAGAAAATTCATTCTATGGATTCTTTGGTTTTATTGATAATTTAAGTAATGAAGAAAAGGGTGAATTTGCAAATGTATTTGCATTTTTGAACTCCGAATTTAAAATGGGTGCAACTGAAGAAAAGGTTAAAGTTGATAAAGATGCCACTAACTTCAATAATGTTGATTAGTAATTGTAGAGTCAGGATCTCAGATAATATATTTAATGGGGGTTCCCTATATACGTTTATAAAATAATATATCATAAAAATGCTAATAAGTGATGTTGAAAACTATATTTTGTTGCAGGAACAAAATTAACGAAGTTCAAAAAGAATAAAAGAAAACAACAAAACAAAAAAAAAAAGAAACACACACACAAAAAAAACATGTCACCATCATCATCGTTATAACCAATTTGGATTAACCTGTTGAGGTTTTTGATTGATTTTCTTCTTTTGAGTTAAACCAGGAGAATTAGGTAATTCTTGTTGCATTTGATCGATTTTGTATTCATTATTTTTCGATAAAGAAAAATTACCAGAAACTCGAGGAGATGCTTCATTAGGAGTTTGATTATGAGGAGATTGTGATGATTGGAGATGTTGAGGAATTTGTGATTGAAGGGGGTTTTGCATTTGTAAAGGTTGTGATGGAAGGGCATTAAATTGTTGATGCTGTTGGGGTTGTAAAGGAGGGGGCAGTTGATGTTGTTGTTGAACTTGTGGTTGCTGTTGTGGTTGCTGCTGTTGTGGTTGCTGTTGCTGTTGTTGCTTATCTTCATCTTGAATCAATTTTGATTGTTCCTTTTGCTTTTCTTGTTGGAACTTGTATAAAGTCCAATCAAACACATAATCATAACGATAATTTTCTCTCTTAAATAAATCTCTGAATAATTTTCTTAAATAAGGATAATCGGGTTTAACTTCAAATCTTAAAGACTTTATATAATTCATATAATCCAAAAATTCTTTAGGTAAACCTTTAGTTAAAATATCATTAGGAGTGGTCATTTTCTTTTCCATAATTCTATCATATTTTTGTCTTTTAGTAGCGGCTTTTAACCCTTGCCAAGGTAAAGAACCCCGACAAAAATAAATCAAAACATAACCCAAACTTTCCAAATCATCTCTTCTCAGTTGTTCAATACCTAAATGAGTATTAACACTAGCATATCTAGCGGTCCCAGTCAAATTTTTATTTTCTCTGTAAGGAATATGTAAATGAGTTCTTGGATCTCTATATTTCTTAGCTAAACCAAAATCAATTACATTAACTTGGGAACCTCTTCTACCTATACCCATCAAGAAGTTATCTGGTTTGATATCCCTATGAATGAAACATCTAGCATGGATATATTCGACTCTACAGATCAACTGATCTGCTAATAATAACACCGTTTTATAAGTGAACTTACGGTTACAATAATTGAATAAATCTTCCAAACTAGGTCCAAGTAAATCAATAACCATGGCATGATAATCACATTCTGTTCCATACCATCTCACAAATGGTATACCAACACCACCACTTAAAGCTTTATAGACTTTAGCCTCATATTCCAATTGTGGATGTTTAGCCTTTGTGTTTTCCAACTTAATGGCTACTTCTTCACCACTGATGATGTTTGTTCCTAAATATATATCACCGAAAGATCCACTTCCGATTTTCCTACCAATACGATATTTCTTTCCTACTCTTAAATCCATGTTACTTTCATATAAGAATTAACCTGACATGAAACGAGGGCGGAAGTAGAGCAAAATGAAAGCGAATCAATGGTGAGGGTTAAAAATTTTAGTTACACAAAACCTCCTTTGTTCTTTCGCTGGCTTTGGGTGTAAAAAATAATACTGCTGGTAATATCAAAGGGACAATAAAATGATGGCAAGGAAGATGGAAATAATAGTCGTAATTTGTTATTGTGTAGAGTTTTGAAGTGACGAGACTAAGAGAAAAGACAATTGTAAGGGAAAAATTGTATGGTTATTGTGTATTATAGACTATGAATAACGGGCGACCCACGACGTTATCAATGTCGTGTAGTGAACAAGGGACATGGATGGTCTGCACCTTAACATTGAAGATGGGAATACGTTTATAGGCGTTGGGAAGTGAGTTTATTTGATTGGATTAGAAGTTGGTGTAAGGAATTGTTATAGATGTGTATATGTGTGGAATATGGTTTAATCTTATTTAGCTATAAAGTTATTAAGTAATTTCTATATTAATAATTGTGTAGAAGGAGATTGACAACAAAGAAAGAGATACAATGAAAAGTAACCAGAAAAGAACATTACATTTATTTGAATAAATCACGTTTGTATAAATGGGGAAGATTTCAGAACAGACAATTTGGTACTTATATCACGTCTAAGGTCAAAGTTTATTAGGTAGTTAATGAACTATAAACATCAATTTTGCAACTAAATCTAAATCATAACACAAAATCAGGGCAAAAGACTAAAGCCTAAAAAAATATGATAAGATTAATTATGATTGTATGATGGCTTTTGAAATACAATACAATATATTAAATAAGATATGAATTAAAAAAAAAAGAGCATATTACACAATTAATTATTAACTAAAATTAAAATATTAAAACCATAAGAAGAATGACACTCATTAAATAAAATCATTGTACCTCTTAATCTAAGCTTTGTTTGATTCTGGTTTTTTGAATCTATTCATTAATTTCTTGAAGAATTGATTCTTCTTTACTTCTTTTTCAACTTTATTTGAAGTCTTTTCAACTTCTTTTTTAGCAGTTTCTGCTTTAGATTCAGTACCAGCAGCAGCTTCTTCTTTAGGAGCTTCAGCATCTTCCTTAGGAGCTTCAGATTCTTCTTTAGGAGCTTCAGTGTCTTCTTTAGGAGCTTCAGCGTCTTCCTTTGGAGCTTCAGATTCTTCCTTTGGAGCTTCAGATTCTTCTTTAGGAGCTTCAGTATCTTCCTTTGGAGCTTCAGTGTCTTCCTTTGGAGCTTCGGATTCAACTGGTTCTTCAGGTTTGTCTTCACCACCAACAAGTTCTTCCTTCTTATCTTTAGCAGCTTCAACTACTTCATCTTTCTTGTCTTCGGCAGTTTCGACTACTTCTTCTTTTTTATCGTTAATCTTATTAGCTTCTTCCATATCCTTTTCGGTGAAGATCTTGGAAGCTCTCTTGACTTTGTCTTTGATACCCATTGTGATGTTATAAATTAAAAATTAAACTATATAAAATAAATATATATATATATAATCAAGCAGAAAAGAAAAAGAAGAAAAAAAAAAAAAAAAAAAATATTAGGATTCCCTTCTTTATTTATAGTCGTCATATTTTTTTTTTATTATGTTACGGGAAATTACTTTTACCCTGTGACTTAAAATGCTGTATCACACAATTTTTTTTTTTTTTTTTAGCCAGAAAATTATTATTATTATTATTTTAACTTTCCTTGTTGTGACTATTGTTAAAACGCCAAAAATTAAACGAATATATAACTTCAAACCTTCTATAGCCACATAACACGCCTGTAATATTACACTCTACAAATATAGACTAAAAGCAGCCACTTCAGCCCCTTCTCATTTATTTCTGAGACGTGTTTTTATCCCCTTAGAGCTCTGCCTCTTAATTTGTTGCCCCTCTGGTGTTGATTACTACTGTTTCCAATGAATGACTGGTTGTTCTGATAAGGGAAATATATACACGGCTGACAATTACACAAAACTCGCACAATAGAATTTTAGATTTACAACCGGTCTAGGCCGTACGCAACCTTGAGTACTGAAGAAGGGTTGCAATTATAGACGATGGGGAGAAGCCTTTGCAGTATGATTGTAGAATTCAGGAAGGTGGGTTATAAAGAAGAGACTTTAACTTGGTTGATTGTTTTATATGGATGTTTAATTTTGTTTTGTTTTATGTGATTGTTTTCGTTAGTTTTTT